>JARKIA010000283.1:0-206491 GCA_029289565.1 Mycena galericulata | reverse complement strand
GCTGACTAGAATCGGTGGTTGATAAGCTATCTGCATACAAACCCAAACCATGCACCCGTCTACACACACATCATCATGGTTTGAGCTTCACGGATCGTCGGTTACGCGGTTACGGCCCGTATGCATGCGCCGTGTCATTTTGGTACAGGGGCTCGACCGGCTTCAGATGCCGTATCAAGCCGTATGCGGCTGTCGATCCTGTGCCGAATGAAGGTGTGAGTAGATTCAAATATGAATATGTTGCATTTACCTAAGGCTCTGAGTCCATATTTCAACCCCGCCACGCTCCATCCCGCGTTCTGAACGAGCCGTACCGCTAGCGTAGCCGTATAAGGCATTTCGGAGGGACATACGGGAACGGCTGTTGTCATTAAGCCGTATGCCGTATGCCGTAATTATACGGTACGCGTACTTACTCTCTATAAGTTTCAGTCAGGGCATCTCGTAATGGACGTGCCCATCGGCCGCGCACAACGTGTGAGATAATCGTAGATTCGTAAGTACGCGAGCTTCGAGTTCAACAGAGGTGGTGGAATGCAGCAAATGCAGCTGATCGTCGCCGGGATCCACGTTTGATCCACGTTCAAGACGGACGATATCGATCACTGCCATCACGGTCTCATTGCGGCAAAGTGACTTGCCCCTTCAAACCTCTTCAAACCATACGATGAGTGTGCGCGGATACTTAGCGACGAGCCCTCGACAACCTGTATGAGCGTGTATGCAGTATGTCTAGGTCGGTCCTCAGCGCCCCCCGACTACAGTACCACCCGAGCGTCGATTCTCCGTTACTACGTGATGTCGGCGTTTTGCACTTGCTTTGGGCTGCAATCTAGGCAGCACGGCAAACACATACGGCAATTCAATAACAAATCCTCGTAATCGGTATATCCACCTCTTTTTTAAGCTTTTTTTCCTGGCATATGGCATACTATGATTTGACGGATGAACGCAGCATCATTCAAGTTTACGCGAGACGCTTTCTAACCCTACCGCTGGCTGCAAAATTCTTGCAGGGCGTTCGAAATTTTCATTCGTTCGTGTATTTTTCCTATTGCAATTGGTCCGTTTCTCAACTACATCCAAGTAGGCCTATTTCAAAAAAAAACCGAGGCGCTACACTGCCAAAGCCAAACGGAGATGCCAAAGTTCCGGGGCTCTCGGGGAGAAATGACTGACCTGACTCCCTTATTCTCACCTGCCTCCGTCAGCATTATGGCACGGACTTTCGGTCACGCCCAGGCACAAGCGTCGCAAAGCACCGCCCGGCTCCTCGCAAGGAAGCGCCCGGCTCCTAGAAATAGCGCGCTGCGAGGTTACCCCCAAAAAATTCAAGTTCTGACCACTGACCATCCCACATCCATCCGCCATGAAATCAGTGCCAGTGAAATTCAAGACGCCAACCTGCACAATGTGTCGCCGCCGTAAATTGGTGCGTGCACTCTTCGAGCCATCAGATCGAAAATCCCAACCGTCCAGTTTAGCGCTGTGATGGCGGGGATCCGTGTGGACCCTGCTCACGAGCAAGGACACCGGTAACTTGTATGTATGTGCCCAAGACCGCTGGCCAACTGCGTTCAGAATTACCCAAAGGAGCGGCTTGCGTGCGGATAATAATAATAATTTCTTTTCTCCTAATTAACATCCGTCTTTATAGATCCCATGTCGGTGCGAGGTTTCTTCTCTTCACGTCCACCCTAATGTACTCATTGGCATCCTTAGACAGAGAAAGCGGGTGGCGTATTGATCGCAAAGATTTTTTTTGTGCCGCTGAAGATCACTATTCCCAGAGGTGTGACGGCGTTTTTTCCCTGTCGCACTTGCAAGGAAGCCTTAAGGTCCGATGAATGCCAGTACCGAGACATGGGCAAGCCGTCTCACCACAAGGATGGTTTCCTGTCCGAAGCGGCGAGCACTTCCTCTGCCTCCTCGTACAGACCAGCCACCCCGCCGGACTTCACATCCCACAATCATAGAGTGTCGATACTAGCAAACGAAACTATTCCTCCGTTCGATCCTTTTCCCCCGTGGCCGGAGCTTTTGACTTTGTGTCCGACGCATTCCAGTGATCCCTCTGATTTATTCTCTATGCCAACTTTTCTCGATTCCGCGACATTCGCAACTCCCGTCCTTGATCCCCTGCCTCGAGACCCGGATGCGGAATTGTATGAAGTGTGGGTTCCTTCTCATAAAATCCGGTGAACGTTCTGACAATCATTCCCAGGCGGAACCTCTTCTTGGAACACCGCTGGCAGTATGGGCTCAACGTGACTGCTGCAAAACGAGAAGCCCTATCCAGCGGGGACCTATCGGGCCTCATCGTTGAACCGACCCTAGTCCATGTGTGCGAGTTAATGGGCTATCTCGTAAGGCAACCACTCGCATCCCGACGGATGGATTTCCCTTGGTACCCAGGCGTCGATAGAGGCCGACCTTGCCCTCACCATTCGAGACAAGTTGGATGGCGCACAGGGGACGGTACCTGATCCCCTAGTCTGTTTGCAGGCCTACACGATGCTCGCTCTATATTATGCGCAGAAAGAAGATATCAGCGGCTTGCAGGATTCGGTTTAAAAAAGCCAACGATATTGTCCATCATCATGCAGCGACACTGGGGCTCGAAGATGCGCCCGTACTCGACTGGTCTCCCATGTTCGATGCCTCATATCTTTCTCCGCGGAACGTCGCTGAAGAAGTGAGGGCCGCCTTTTCAATGCTGATTTGGATCGATATTGCCGGCAGCCTCACACTCAATTTCCCTTCGCTCATCGATCCGCGGCAACTAGAAACGTTCCGACGCCTGGCCGTAAGTGCTTTGATTCTTCTGCCAGTGAAATTTTCAGCCCGTTCTGCATAGGCTGTCCATCGCTCCGATACGGAGATCAATTTTATGAAGACGAAAAGCCTTCTCTTTGTGCGCGACAGCCAGGAGCTGGTCGCGGGATGGAATCGATGGGACTTTGGTATGTACTGAGTTTCCCATCGACCGTGGTCAAATAACCCTAGAAGCAGGCAACACTACACCGTCCGACTGGTCCAAGTGCTATTGGAACCTGATCGAGGAGATTCACACCCACGTCAACTTCATAACCACCGCGTTGATGGATGTCTCCTGCATTCCTGAGCTTCAAGCTGCCCAACCGACACTCAAGGCCTGCACCATAATTTCGCTAACGGCCTTGACGGAGTTACACGGTTTGTTCGCGTCCTCTCAACAAGATTCGCGTCGGAAGCATCGAGAAGTTGTTACAGAGATCGCCACCATCACAAGAGGATTTTCTGACAAGGATTATCAGTATCTCGATCCCAGCATGAGTGTACGTGATTGATACGTTTCATTTAGTTGCGCTAATACGGCGACTGCTTCTGACAGATTTGCTGGTCCATCGCGTCCCGGACGTTGTACGAAGATATTGTTGCATGGGACCCCCACTCGGGAGCATACAATGCCAACGATATCCGTCAGTCGAATTTACTCTTCATTAATGAATGCAACCGAAAGCTGGGACAAGTGGCGCCCTGCGTGTATTGACTATAAAGTGTATCTCTTTGCCAATCTTCGGTCCCGTACCTCCTATCACTCCATACTTACATATAGCGAATAATCATCTTGTTCGGGACGAGTCCTTGTGAACATCAAACGCTATCGTCCAATCTTCCAGCTGGGACAATGGTTTCATTCATTAGATCTGGAGCACGGCTTGAATAAGACTCGATTTACGTAGTTCTCCGCGCGGTCCCGTACAGAAAGAGTCGGTTCGAACGGCGCGAAGGAGAACAAGAAATATGAGGTGCAGTTAAAAATATCAACATCGCAGGAGTGCTCCACCGGTATCATCGCCTGTCCGTATGACCATTCCACGATCCAGGGAATTTCCTTAGAACAGAACCAGCCGTGGTTTCGACAAGTACATCGATAATCGGGGAGACAGGTCCCGATTGCCACCGCACTGCGCGTGTCGGGGTCATCCCGACTCCCGAATATTCACCAAGGAGAGTCACTGCGCAACACCATAAAAAATGGTAGCTCGCCAAGCATGCATATGTCTGTTAGCCAGCCATGTTAATGCACACCATCTTAGAAAGTGGCGGCGGATCACCGGTGGTGTGTTGGGACGAGTACTGCCGGTGTGCCGTTGATGAAGCACTTCCCTAAAACGGTTATTCGATGATGTGACGTCCTCGTCTCTTGCTTCATCAATCTTGCTTCAAGTTCAAAATATCGATGAACAGCGCCGAATCGTCTCTCTCAATACATTTCTCAATCGTCGAAGTATGATGTGTTTCCGTGCCAGTGGTCGCTGGCACTGAAGGGCGTCTGATTCTCATTCTAATTTTGTCACCGTGCGCCTGGCATCCGACGATCCATTGTACTTACTTATAGACGGGACAGCTTGAGAGAATTCCAGGAAACTCACTCGACCAAACCTCCTCGCCTCACTCAGGCTCCCGCGTTAGTCCTTCTATGGCCTCCCTCTCTCCGGCAGAGGAAGTCGAGCTCCTTCAACTGATCGCTGACGCGCAAACAACAAATTACTTGGCAGGTGAGCCGGTACAGTAATAGTAGCTCGTGAATGCTTAACTGACGATATCTGTGGCTCAGCGGCAGGACTTACTCTGCTTGTGTAAGTTTTTAACGCCGCCAAGCCGTAACATATGTACTGACGAAACCTTTCAGCTTTGAGCACATTTCGACATTCAGAGAAGAGGTCTGCGATCTCAGCCAATTAGCCATCCACGGACTAACCTTGATCAGGTTAAATTCGTATGGCAAAGCCGTATTAGCCTGTGGAGTGTCTTATATGTAAGAAATCAATCACACTCTTCTTCTCTTTCAGAAACTCATCGTGACCTTTTTACTAGGTCTGGGTTAGCATTGATATTCTCACCGATGCGGATTCCCTCAGAGTTGTCTACAGATACGATACTTCACCCTATTTGCTCTTGCGTATGCACAAGTCGTTTTTTTTTTGGTAATTTACTGACGGTTTTCTTTCTGGCGTCAGTGTGGACGTTAGTTGTGAGTCGAATTTCTCGAACGTTTGGGATTGCTGAACGTCAGGTGATTCCCAGTTATGTTCAGAGGAATGCAGTCCTCCAAAGTAAGTTGAGTGTCTGTTTCTAAAGCACGATATCTTCATGGTATTTTCTCCGACGCAGATGTCGGTGTCTCCTCTTATTCTCAACCGAGATTGATTTTGATCAACTTTAACTAGATGCCAAGGCTTTCTTCTGGTATAGGCAGTCACCTCTGCTCACTGGAACTCTACGCTGACGAGTTCTATGGGCGGAAATGGCTACCTCTACTGCCGTGTCAATGAGCGTTGACTGTATCCTTGTCTTGCGGTTTGTGCCGCGTTCGAACCATTCTTACACGTATCTCATTGGCCATAGCGTGTGGTTATTGTACGGGAAACCTCAAAAAATGCTGGTCATCCTGATTCCTTCGCTGATAAGTGAGCTGCATTCTATTCGGTTCATTTTTGTAGATTTTGCTTACCACCGATATGCAGTGGAGATGGCAGCTATGTAAATATCCTTATAACCCTCTAAGTAAAAGACAAAGCTTGATGAGTTTCTCAGGATCACTTTCGGCCTTCTCACCATACTTCCTTTGAAGCGTAGGTTCTAAAATCTATCGTTCGGTTCGTTGACTTACAGTGACAAAGAATTCGTGGACATAGGGCAAGCAAGCTCGTAAGTCTCCGTCATCTGGACTGATCGTAATATTCCCAAAGGCCTATTCTGAATGGGTGTTACTCCCTGAGTGTGTCATTTGTATCGAAGGAAAATGCCTGCTAACAATCTTCAAGCGGTTCCTCGACTATTTACATTTTACGCTCTCCCATATTTTTTGATGGCAATCCTGATGTTTTCGATGACTGCATGGAAGTGCGGGCAGCATCTACGGAGGTCGAGCAGATTTTCCCATATGCCTGTTGTCACTCTTTTTCTGAGAGATGGTATCTTTTTATTCCTTGCAATTATGCGTAAGACTCGCGAATTCTTTCTTTCGCATGATTGAGAGCTGACGATCAACAGTGTATTCCATTGCGGAAATCGTAATCTGGGATAGAGCGCGCGCGTCATTGGCCCAGCTCCCTGTCATGTGGGCATAATTTTATCTCCCCCGATCCATGCATTGACCCATTCCGCAGACCTGCTACCGCGTCAGTGATTCTCCCCCTTAGTCGTCGTTGCTCTCATTTTCACCTCAAAATCAGAATACCTGCTGTCGTCGGAGCCAGGATCCTACTCAACATCAAGAATCTTGCATCGGAAGTGAACGATCCGGATCCTGCAACAGAGTATAGCACACTGTCGCGTCCACGACAATCGCTCGGTCGATACACACGTGTCCCATGGTACCTTCAGACGGGAGAAGTAACCAGTTGATGGGACTGGTGTAGAGAACTACCGGATGATGGTTACTGAATTTTATTACGGTCGATTTGTTACTAAACTTTACACGCTTGAGGACGAAAGATCCGCGAGGCTGTATGTCAACTTCTCTAGGTGACAATCCAGTCGGCATATCTCAATGGTGTCATTCACAACTCGACGAATTTTGCAAGCAGTAATCTGGAAATTTCGACCTGGGTGACGGGCCGGAGATCTGATAGTAAGCACAGTATACCCAGAAATGTACTCATAAGGGACAAAATGCAAGTCGAATCTACCATTCCTGGAGCAGAACCACATCTAGTTTATCTGTATCCAGTGAACTCTGTACCTGTATATCCCACTGTGAAGGATTGAATGGTAACGTGCGGACGACGGGCTTCCGGCTCGCGAGAGTTGAAGACAAGTCCATTAGGTGAAGATGATTACCTCCTCGAATGACTAGAGTACGGAGCTGGGGCAGAAATCGCATCGTCGCAAACGCTTCGAGGAAACGAAAGGTGTCATTGAAACGAAAGAGGTTGATTTTGACGTCCAATCGATCGAGTTCGTGAGCATGCGGTGATTCAAGGATTTGGATCACAAAATCCAAACAGAGATTCGCCTCCGAGAAACGCAGGTGCTTCAAGAGACACCCGGAATTCTTCAGGAATGAAAGAAATTCCTGCGCAATATCATCCTTCCCATTGCTGCCGTATTGCCCAATGACAAGCTTTTGCAGGTCCGGGGCAACCAGTGACCTTAGAATATCTCGGAAGAAGAGCCAAGAGCAGTCGTTCATTTCGAGGGACCGGATTGGAGACTTTGTTTGGGTAACTTCGTGATGATCTAAGCCTCCGGAAATAGAAACGTGGGTGTGGGGTGAGACGAGGGAAAGCATCCACAGGACATCCTCCGTGGGCACATTATGAAAGGTGCATCCACGAAGCTGCGACCAAGGAAGTAATATCTGTCGAGGGAAGGCTTCGTAGTGTAGATCCAGGACTAGATCTCGTAGAGCCGGGAGCGACTCGACCATGTCTGTCTCTGCGTCGGCCAGAATCGGATGCCAACTTCGTACTTCAAGCCTTCTCAAGGCGGAATAAATCCCACCGTGCTTCAAGAATCCAGAGAAATCCGTGGGGTTGGAGAAGACAATACGCTCCCACTCTGTTGATACTGCAAAGAAGGCGTGCATAACGTCGAGATGCTCCCTGAAGTGAATGGAGAGCGGTGCTCTGCGTGCCCGCTCCAATTGGATCGACAAAATTCGAACGAGATACCGGTGGGGGAACATGTTGGATGACGGCAGAACAAAATGACGCCACATCGCAGGAAAAGCCAGGGCAACGACGCGCCATCGTCTGCATACCTGGGAAATGACCCAGTGGCCGTTTCGGAGAGGGTCGAGCGGAACATGGGGATCTACACAACGAATAAAAATTTCCGACAAGATTTCGCCTGGGAAACGACGCATTGGCGACAACACAGCGGTGTGATTTTGGACGAAATCTGTGAGCTCAGAGTGCTGCCGGTCAAGTTGCTCTATCGCACCCCGGAGATACACCAGGTTCTTCTTGGCTCTCTCAATGACGTCTCGGATTGCGTCTATCTGGGAATCCGAAGGAGGACTGCTGTTGGATAACAGCTCCGGAATCGGGCTGAGTAGCGGCTCAGGACCGGCCCCTGAGTAGTGCATCGAGCAGAGAAAGGTACAAGAAACGCTGGGAATTAGTTAACGACAAACACTGCTTCGGTCAGCATCGCACTTACTGTGGCTGCTGCATATCGTTGAAGTCGGAAGAGAAGTGTTGACACGATGGTCACAGTTTGTGACGGAGTGACACGGAGGCAACTGGTAAGGTCAAAGATTTTAGGATACAGTAACACCGCCAATTCAATTCTCGCAGCCGTTCAAGTGAAAGCGATGATCGACCCCTGCATGGTAAAGACCTTCGCATAATTCCCATTAAAGAATATAGCAAAACTACGACGACTTCGTATGGATCCGAACTTACCCAACTTACCCCCCTTCCAGTTCGGTGTTCTTTCCTGCGAAGGGATCACAGGGCCCTTCCAGACGAAGAATAATCTCCATCCCAGCCCTTCTCAATCCGTCCAGATGATGGTCGAAAAAGAATGTTCGGCCAGCATAATACAGCTCGACATGTTGAAGACCTGGGCATCGACTTCGAAGCATCGCCAAGAGGCTATCGTCGCTGCACGATAGTCCTCCGGTGATACTCAACTTTCGAAGCTTGGGGAGAAGATTCCGTGTGCGTTTTCCCGGAAGGATAGTCAACTCCTCCATCAGAGTATCCGAGTGAACATCCCACGGCCAACTGATCTCGAAGTGGACGAGCATATCAGCCACTTGGAGGACCGAGATCAGCTCTCGTTCGGAGAGTCTGATGCCACAGAGGCTGAGATGGGTGATTAGACCGGAAGATCCGGCCACAAGGGACGTGATCTGAGTGGTAACGGTGTTATCATCGAAATCGTCGATGATGAGCTCCTTCAATTTTGGAGCTGCAAGGCGTGCCACAAAGTCGTGGTTGAAAGCTCCGCTGCAGCGCGATATTGTCAAGGTCCGAATGTTCGACGTTATCATTATCGAATGGGGATCCACCGGGTTCAGGCAATAGCATTTGTGAAGCGACAGCGTCTCCATATGAGACGAGGAACGGAGGATGTTCAGCACCTCTGAGGACGAGCAATGGAACAAGGTGCATTTTGTGAGACCCGTCCATGGGAGTTTGTGTGGTATCGGACAAGATGGCCAACTCAATGTGAGTTCTTCCAACAGAGGAAGAGGGCGAGAGAGATTTCCCAAATCCAAAGAGGGCGTGATTCGAATGATGAGATGTTTTAGAATAGGAAAGCTGGCAGCGGAGCAACGGATGTGTTCGTGTTGGTGAAAAGCGACGTTCAGCTCCAAAGATTGCCAGCGTTGCGACACGGTAAGCAGCAGTTCCAACGCGGAGGTTTCATCGGATGGGTCGGAGAAAACCACGGATAGCGGAACTTGTCCAGATCGCTCTAATTGGAGCGACAAGAGGGAATGGAGTGACTGAGCTCTGATTTCCTCTTCGTGCAAATATATATCGCACCACAGCCTAGGCGTCGAGAGGGCGACATCTCTCCACCTAGTGCAGACGCACGCCGCAAGACGCGGTCTGCAACCATCCTGCTTTCCGACAGAGTGGATAAATATTTCGGACAGGATTTCGCTGGGGAGGCGTCGCATTGCGGAAAGCATGCTTCGGTGAGTTCGGACGAAGGTTTCGAGTTCCGACCGGCGCTTCATCGCTTGGTCCGACAATGTTCCAAGGCCCCGGAATTCAGTCTCTATTCCTTTTACCTCGTTTTCCGCAGCCTCGATGGCGCAGAGAATGACAGGAATCTGGAAATCGCGAGGGACCGTATTTGAGGACAACAGCTCTGGATATGGGCTCTGCGCCATGATTCAAGTCCTATAGCAATATAATCCGATGTCAAGAGCGCATACAGCATCCTATAACTCAAGACTCACCTGAATGCGCAAAGATGAGCTTGCCAATGCCCAACCAATGCCTGAAGAAAAACAGTCGTTATGGCCGCGGTACATGCCGTCACACCGGATAAATCGGACCGTGCCGCCATCATAAAACAATGATCCGTCGTTTGGGATTATATCTCGCCGTTTCTGCGTTTTCCAGCTTTTGCGTCTGGATTCAAGGTACTCCGATTCCTAGACTCACATTCAAACCAAAAGCTGAACTCCGCGGAGCCACTTTCGTGGCACACACGGCGCTGAGGCCTGAACCGATGATGATACTGGAGAACTTGGCGTGAAAGCACCCGCAAATGGTTCCCTGGGGTTGTCCGGAAGCTGAGCTTTTTCAGAGCAAAATTTCGTGATTTCCTTGCCCGGACATAAGCTCTTTAGGTCAAATGTGAAAAACCCTGTCCAGCCAGAGCTTTTTAGCCCAGATGGAACGCACTTCGCACAAATTGGTGTTATGTTACGGAGGCCAAGTTAAGCGGGCTTTCCATGACGCTAGCCGGTGCTGCGAGGCTGGGACAGCGACGAAAAGGCAGATTTCTGATCGAATCTGGCTTAATTTTGGCTGAATGTTGCATCCAGTGCTAGGACGACCCGGCCCCTTATGTAGCTTTTTCAGGCCAGGAATGCCCCAGACCACAAGCTTCTTGAGGTCGTTCTTGTTTATCCAGCCAGAAACTAGCTGTCGACGTGCTTATTTTTCCTAAACTCGAAATACTTATGTAAACAGTGAGTCCACAATGGTTTATCTAGGGGCTGCGCGTGGCTAAACCTCCTGTGATCCACCTGGAATTACTCCAGACAAAGTGCCATAACGTTATTGGCTACGTCCCACCAGCTGCTCGGACACTGTCAGGTCTGTTTTCATGGCCCTCCCACAGCCCTTCAACGCAAAAGGAGAAATAAATATCCCTACAGATTACGAGGTCGCGGCTTGGGTGGTGCCGTTGTACGCCATGCGGGGTACTGAGCTTCTCCCGCACTCCTAAGACAGCCTAAGGCATCCTTGCTGGTCGTCTCTTCATCCTATTTTGCAAGGCACCAGGCTTATTTAACGACTGCGTGAGTGTTTTTTTTATCCCCGTTGTTCCTTGAACTTCTGCTGGACTGACGCCGTCATAAACATCTAACCAATACATATCTTGCGCTACCAGAATATTCCACGAGAACCTCTTCACTCTACCACGTGCGAACCTGAAGAACGACTGCCGTTATACGCCATGTGGGCGACAGCCATCTATCGAAAGACGGCGTATTCCGCGTCCCTTACTTCCATACTTTCATTCCAAGTCTATACCGAACCCCCCGGGTGCCTGGAGTGTACTGCCGACGGGAAGCAGCCCATGGATACTTCGGTATGTTTAATTTCGAAAGTTCACATTTCAGTTGCCCGGCTTGATTGATTACTTTGTCTGAGGTATAGACGCACGCATACTAGTGTGGCGTCCAGCTCAATCGCTTGACTCCCTGGGTCTGCGCACATCAACGGTTGTTCCCATCTTCCCATCCGGATACGGGGCGGGAACGGATCCCATAATCTAGATGGTCTGTTCGCGGATACATACACTCTAAATTCCAACTCTGATACATCACCCAGCCGTGATCTCCGTTTGCATTGAAATAAAGATTATTGTCTGCTGTCAGGATCCGGGCGCGCGCGTGGCGACACCGACACGTTCAATCGCCTCAGTGGCTCATCCTTGAGGCAGACCTGGGTGAGTAGAGTTTAAAGTATCTCTGTTGATGGTGGGTTCACAACGCCCCATTATCTCATTGGTTTCGCCTTGGCGGGTACAGTGCGCCAATGTCGACGCACCCACGCCGGGAACAGAAATCCGTTGACGGGGAACAGGCCTCCCCTGGCGCCCCTGCCGAGCAGTTGGGGTGCGCCCGACCGCTGTCACCTCAGAACACCAGAACAGTTCGTACGTGCCAGCCTACTAGCATCATGATTCAAACCTAGTTAGCGCGCGCCGTCAAAGCTCGAGCGAGTTGCCACATGAAGAATAACAGATCTTTTGGTTTCGATCGTCAGTCGAATTCGTGAGTATTGACCCAAGTTGAAAAATTTCAGGAGAATTCCCGAAGAACTTGGACTGTAAACTTTCATAGGTAAAATTGCAATTACTATAAATTATAATAGGTGTCCGCGGCCTACGTAGGATAGATGAAAATTGGTTCCGGATGAGTCCCCGGTTCTGATTCTGAATCAGTTCAGGAATAAGTTCATTCAACGCCACCATAATCATAATGTCCGACAAGGTCTCAGGTGTCCCTACGAACGTTGGCGTTAGATGGACAACGAGGTCTAACTGTCGTTGGACTGAAAAGTGCCATTGGCATTCAGCGAATAATCAGCATTCAAGACAGTGATTCGATTCATTCGGAGGCAACACCTTTGGCTGGCGGAACTGAACCGATGGCCCTGAACTAGTGAGAATATTTATTCAACTAGTTGTCCGTACTGCGATTCGGAGAATCGGAGTGGGTCTCTTGTCAATCTCGCATCAGCTGGCTGGTTGACTTTTACTTTCAATTCTTCGTCCGTTCGCATCGTGCTCTTCTTCCCTTGTTCCGAATCTGGAAGAAGCTAGAGAGAAGCCAAATTATTCGATCTTCACTGCACCGGAACGCTGATGGATATCGGGCACGGAGGATACACTTTGTATGGACGGCGATCAGCCGCATCTACGTACGTTGTACAAGCACTGTTAGAAATTGACTGCCGACCCGACTCAGGGATGATTGAACGAGGAAGGTTTGATTCTTGATTGACGCCTACTAGAGTTTCGTTGAGTGGAAGATCATCAGCATGTCGCCCACGCGGCCACACGGGCATCAGATTCAAAAATCCCATCTCATCCCTCCGCAAGCGTCCGCAACTCTGTAGAGCATGTGCACTCACATCGACAAATTGGGTTCAGTTACAGTCTGACACCTCAGCATGCTGCGATGTTGCGTAACTAAGATTGGGTTGAGTCAATTGAAACAAGTGTACATACGCTCATTAAACGAGCGACAGGTGTCGATCAAGTAAGTAGGGAGTTGAATGTTTTGTGGCCATGACGGATTGAGTCCAAATGTGCAAAGAAGTGAATGCGTTGGCTAGCTCAACAATGAGGGGGGAGGTTAGCTTGAATTAGGATATTCTTTTCAATCCAGCGCGTCCGTACCCAATAAGTATTTTTCTTGTCGAAGAGAGGCGGATCCGAATACAGGCGCCCACCCTCTGCTTATGTAGCCTCGGGCGGGTGGCGGCGGCGCGAGCGATGCCCTTGCAAGTATAGATATGCGAGTAGGAGTAGGCAGGTGTATGCGGAGGCGTAATCAGAAGTGGCGGTGACGGCGGGATACACCTCAATTGACCGATATGCACATACCTACCTGTATACACACCGCATCGAGTAACTGGAAGCTCGATAGGCGCGGGCGTATGCGCTATCGGTTCGCAGAGAGTCTGATAATTTTTTACGTTAATTTGGCGTCAAGGTGGGACGTCGGTGGACAAACACACTTCACAACCTATGAGCTGGTGGAGTATGCATATGCGCTAATCGCCCCGCCTACCCGCTGGGAGTCGAAAGCCCTGGAACGCCGTCGGAAAAAATCCAGGGGTGGGAAGTAAAGTAAATAGAACCTGATTGGGCGTCGGGGGTTGGACGTCGGTGGGCCACCTGACGGCGCGCTGGTGCCGTGGAGGTCGGGTTTAGGCGTATGCGCTATCCTCTGTCAGGAAACTTGAATGAATCCGTTTTCAAGCGAATTTGGATCTCGGGGGTTGGATATCGGTGGGGTCGCACACCACACACCTAGCAGCTGGCAGAGAGGTTGGGGCGCCGGGCGTATGCGCTAGCGCCCGCCGTCGAGTCGCCGGTCCGGAAAATTCAATTGCAAGGTGTGAATTGGGATTTACAGTACGGCCCAACAGTTGGAATGTTCGCAGTTAAATTTATATGATAAACCAGACGTCTCAGAGTGGGCATGAGAATTTTAGCGGGATTCGTCGGGTCGGGGAGGCGAGTGCAGGGCAGGCAAGGAACAGAACATTGAAGCAAAGACGAAACAAACGGAGAGTCTCTTGTTCCGAACTTGGTCGGGGGTGAAATTGTCGCGATAGGTCACTTGAACGGCGCGTGGCGGCGTGGGGGCCGGTAACGTAACGAGACCTTGTATTTCGACGACACACAGATACAGTAACGGGTCCAATTTGCAGTCAGTACGGAAATAAGAAGGAGGGTCCATGGACATCCGACGGACTGCGGCGGCTATATCGGGTGCGAGTCCTGATGCTACCGTTGATGCGTCGATGCGTTGATCTAGATGAGGCAAAGGAGGAGTGATCGAGACGAGGGCGACGATCCAGGGGGATTCGCGTGGTGGTGTTAAGCGAGCGACCGGGCCGCGGGAGGTGAGACGAGGTAGCGTAGCAAAACAGATATGGGAACACGGAAACGAAACATGCATTGCACACGGCAAGCACACGGCGGAAAAGAGGGACATGGAACGATAAGATTCGGACGAAACGGTGCGACGGAGGAGGAAGGAGGAAGGGGAGACACCGCCTCGCCAGTATCAGGACAGCCATGTAATTATCTAAAGGCGGGGCTGTGTTGCGGGGTGACGAGGCAGTGCGGGAGAGGCAAGTAGAGTTGGCTGGTTAGTTTAAGTTTCTGTAGTCTATCTGGTCGAGCTGCTCCAAGGGAATAGCAATGTTGGAGGGAGTTGAAGATGATGGTTGCATTGAATTTGTTGTGTTTGAGCGAAACAAGGCAACAGAACCACACAAACGGACACACTGCATCTTGTTTCTTTCCTTCCTGTGACTTGTCGTGTGTACCGCCTCTCGACAGTAATGGATCCTCACCATCAGGACCAGGACTATATAGCCGATGAAAGCTATAACATCTCAATCGAACCCCACGACTCTTTCGAGTATTCCGGTCTAGGCAGTCCTCCGTTCCCCCACACCCCCTCGTACAACGGCTCATACCACAACTCACCCTACTCGAACCATTCGGAATTGAGCTTCTCAGGAGAACAGGAGTCTTTTGCTCTTTTTGAAGACGAGCCAGCGGGCGGTATCTCTGTTCCAGATTACGATCCATCGGAATACGATCCTCCGCAATCCTCGCTGCTCATGTTTAACGATAACGAATACATGCCAGGCCCGTACGACCCAACCCACATAACATCGGTTCCTGTCGCACCAGGCCCCGATCACAGAGCGGGTGCCCCCTACGATTACAGCTCGCCGTCTAGCGGTGGTGGTGACAGCGGCGGCGAAGAGGGCAAGCGCCGCAGCCGCGCATCCTCAATCGCATCCAACCACATCGCTCCGTCGCCCCGCATGGACGTCACCCAAGCTCTCGGCGACTTGTCTTTTCGATCCCCCAATTGGGGCACCGAGCCCCTTCCCGGGAATCGCCCCGGCTCGCCACACGGGCAGAAGCCTCAGTCGCCCCCGCGTCTGCTCATGCCCGACAACACGGGTGGCAACACGGGCGCTGGGTTTGCGCCGCCCACGATCAACGCTCCTGAGGGCGACGGCGGCGTCGTCGGCCCGCGGCTGCACATCGTCCCCGCCACACCTGTCAGCGGGGGTGGTGCCGCCTCTACGGCCGTACCCTTCCAGCAGAGTCTCGAGACGTTGCACCAGGGTGAGTCACATCATTATCCCGTAATCCGCCGTTTATCCAGGAGTGCTCACCAAGCCTCCACAGGCGCGTCGGCGCAACAGCAGTCCCAAGCATGGGAACAAGCGCCGCAGCAGGACGAGTACCGAGATGCGGGCAACTATGACTTTTCGCCCAACAGCGCTGCCGCCGCCAACGCGCAAATAAATAATGCGTCCGCGGGCCACGGTAATAACGGCAACTCACCCTTCCTGTTCCCTGGCATGGCGCGCTCGCGGAGCAAGTCCGACACGTCGCTCGAGCCGCCGTCGTGGGACTCCGGGAACAACTTCATCGGGCAGATGGGCAACATCGGGTCCGCGCTCGACGACAGCACGGTGTCTATGAGTGACGTCCTCCCCGGGCAGCAGCAGCAGCAGCAACAGCAGCGCAATGCAAACGGGAGCTCGCATAGGGGCTCCTTTGGCTCGCAAACGCCGCAGCCGTTGACCCACGGCTTCTCATTCGGGCCGCCCCCCGGCTCCGCGGGGCTCGACAACGGGTTCCTTTCGCCCGACCTGGGGGTGAATCTGCGGCGCGCCAAGTCGGACGCCGCGTCGCGACCGACACACGTACGGCAGTCGCGAAGCGAGGACATCCGGCACGCAGGGCTGTACGAGGGCAGCGGGGACTTCCGCGGCTCGCAGTTCTTATCGCCAGTGGAGCCTCCCCCGCGGATTGGTGGGCGGGGGCACTACCGGAGCGCGTCGTCAGGGTCGGCACGGAGCGAGCGCGGGGGTGGGTTGGGCGCGGGGTCGCAGTGGAGCGGCGCGAGCTCGCAGCGGCCGAGCCCGTACCCGAGCCCGAACGTCTCGCCGCACTCGCGCTACTCGGACCTGCCGGACGTGGCGGACCCATCGGGCGTGCCGATCGTGGTGTCAAAGCAGAACGTGACGACGGTGCGCACGAGCAAGGCGTCGCACAACCGGCGCAAGCAGGAGGCCACGTTCGTGTGCCCTGTTCCTGGGTGTGGGAGCACGTTCACGAGGAGCTTCAATTTGAAGGGGCATATCCGATCGCATAATGAGGAGAAGCCGTTCTTGTGCAAGTGGCCTGGGTGCGGGAAGGGCTTTGCGAGGCAGCATGATTGCAAGCGGCACGAGCAGCTGCATACGAATTATCGGCCGTTTACGTGCGATGGGTGCAATAAGCAGTTTGCGAGGATGGATGCGCTGAATCGGCATTGTGGGTTTCTTTCCCTTTTTTTACCCGCAGGATCTTTTTGCTGACGGGGATTTCTCCGCAGTGCGCTCAGAAGGCGGGGCCGAGTGTCAGCGGACGCTCGAGGCGAACGGGCGCATGCCTGACTTTTCTGTGGACTTTGCTTCTGGGAAGGGCGGCGGGCTGATGCCAGGGGAGATGGGCGGCGACGGCGGTGGCGGCGGGCGGGCGCGGTCGTACAGCGCGGGGAGCTACCCCGGGTCGCCTGAACCGCCGCCGCCGCCTGCACTGAGGATGATGACCAAGACGGAGGACCCGTGGGCGAATATGAATGGTGTGGCGCTTTGATGCGCTGCCCGATTGATCTACGTCCTCCCAGCCGTCAACCCCACCCCACCCCTTCCGTGTATATCTCCTACCTGCCCTCCTGCCCTCCCCCGCCCCTGCTCTCGCTGCTTGCTATCCCGCTCCCGCTCCAACTCCTTGTATGCCCGTCCGTCCCTCCGTCCCCCGTGTCGCTCGTCTCGTCCAATCCCAATTCGAATTCGTTCTTGTATCCTATCGTACCTTACTCTCTCCCCTCACCATCTCCCCGGACAGTAGTCGTACATACATACAGTTTTTCTTTCTTTTTTGGCTTTCAATACCCTCCTACGCTGCCCTACGCTATCATCGTTTCAGTACGCCCTTCCATTCTTCTTCTCCTGGACCTGCTGCTATTATTTGTATTCTCGTTCTTTGCCTTCCCTTCGGAGGAAAGCAGGAAGGAGGGAGCTGCTGATATGGCCTTGCTCCTCTTCTCTCTGTATCTTCGTATCTATCTATTCGCCTACGTTCTTCTTGCCGCTGTATGAACTGTAATTTTCTTGTGGATATACATACATAGACGCTCCTCACTCTCGCTGCGCGGTTTCTTCATTCCTTTCTTTGTTTTTCGTCTGCGTTTACCCTTCCTTTTTTGACGTGTATCTCTCATACGGACCTGGATTGAAGAAGAATCTTGTAAGTACTTGTAGTATATCTTGGTGCTAGGGAGGATGAGTGAATATAATTGCCGCCTACTGTCAGGATCCCGCACTTGATTAGTCAGGTTCTTGAGCTTTCCCGACGGCGACGAACGCCGAATTATCCTGCGCGCGCTGTGTTCTGGTCTGGGCTGTAAACTCTGGGGGGCCTTGAACTATTACTGGGGGTGCTATGTCTGCCTCCACTTCCAACCAGCCGGGCTCGACTCAGAATGGTACTTCCAACGGTGCCAGTGCTAGCTCCTCGTACTCGTCTCGGGTAGCGCAAGCGGTCTCGAATTTGTCTTCTACGGCGAGTAACCTGGTACAAGCCTCGTCCCCGAGCGCCCCTGGCGGCGGCGGTGTATCGGGCGCGAATGCGAACCCGAGTGCGTTCCGTGCGCCGGCGCACAAGCACGCGCACCACCTGCATTCGATCCCGCCGAGGGAGAAGAGCACGCGCACGCTCATTATTGACCATATGCTTTGGGTACACGGTCGGTACAACTCTACTTGGTAGTGCATATACAATGATTTGGTTTACTGAGCGACGTGCTGCAGGCCGAACGCGCTTCGCGCAGGCGCGCGCGGAACTGGGGATGACGGACCGCACGGGCGGGCCTGGTACGCCGCAGTATGCGCACCGACACCGGCCGGAGAACTACGAGGAGGAGGACGACGTGGGGAGCGACGGCGAGGACGCGGTCACGCTCAAGGCCCGCGCAGGGGACCCAGGGCGCCCGCACAACGACGACGAAGACGAGCGTCTGCGCTCGCAGGATCTAGTCCTCGCTCGCTCCCTGCGCCTGCGCGCCGAGGGCCTCGAAAAGGTCGTCACTTCCATGCTCGACCAGCCGCCGCCCGCGCACCGTATACTCGACGAGGACCTCCTCACCCCGCCGACGTCCCCGCGCATCTTCCCCACGGGGCGGCCTAACTCGGGCCCCCACACGCTACCAAACGGCGTGCGCCTTCGCCTGGCATTGGGCACGATGATTAACGACCTCTTCGCCCGCCAGGCGCCCATTCCGCCGTACCGGCACCGACGGCAGAGTGGCGCATCCCCCGCCTCCTCCGCGTCCGTCGCGAGCCCCACCACCACCACCTCCACGGCACCCCCGGACCATGCCCTCCCGCCCGCTCTCTTCGCGCTCGCGACCGTCTCCGCGTCGTACCCCGACCAGCCAAACGTGCAGCCGTGGACGCGGCCGAGCTCGAGCATGCGCCCGGGCCCGGGGCCGCTGTACCCCGTGCAGCCGCGCTCACCCCCCGTCCCGAGCTCACGTACCCGTGCGCTCTACATGGCTGGCGCCGATCCGAGCACGGCCAACTCGCCGCCCGCGTTTCGCTGCCCGCGCCACTTGCACACGGGCTGCGAGATCTGCGTCGAGGCCAAGTCGAGTACGCGTGGTGCGGGCGGCGGGGGCGCGAACGGCGCTCGGGGGCGGGCGGCGTCGTTTGAGAGCGGAGGGACTGGGGGGCGGGCGCAGTACTGGAAGGGGATGCCTGGTGGGGTGAGCCCCGAGGGCGGGGGCATTACGGGCTGGCAAGACGGGAGCGGGATTGGGTCGGGGCTGTCGCGCCCCGCGCGCACGGGTACGGTGCTGCGCCGGCGGATGAAGGGCGATGGGGATGTGGAGGGCGGCGACGAGGCGGCGTGCACGGGTGCCGGAAACACAAAGCTGTCGGAACTGATTGCGCGCTTCCTGCGGCTGTCGGCGATGGTCGCTGCGGAGATGGGGCGCGAGGCGCGTGGGGAGGAGGAAGAGCCCGCGTCGCCCGTGGAAGATAAGGAGGAGGGCGAGGGCGACGGGGAGGAGTCCTCGACGTCACCCGCATCGACGGAGCGTGGTGGGTGGGAAGGTGCGCCGCCTGACCTGGAGCTGCTCCCGCCGCCCGCAACGCCTGTCTCCGTGCCCGCGTCCGGGGCGAACCCATATGAAAACCAGACGCCGATGTATGGCTCGGCGCTGCGCCCCTCGCGCGAGTGGTACCTGCTGCTTGCGGGTCTGCTTACGCGTGCGGTGCTTGAGGGGTACCTTACCGCGGGGTGGCGCGGACCCGACGCGGTCGACTGCCTGCTCAAGGTCGGGCTCGGGATGCGAACGGAAATCATGGGGGCTGGCGCGCCGCCCAAGGAGACGCTCGCGGAGGAATTCGCCGAGTTTGATCCCGACGAACTACCGAGCCTGCTGGACGCCGCGCGCATGCTGTTCCCCGCGCTGCGCGACGGGAGACTCACGAACAAGGGCCTCGCGGAGGAGGAGTTTGAGATGGAGATGGAGACGCGACTACGGAGGGTGAGCCAACTCTTTCGCTCTCTCTGCTCTCTCTTTCTTGCGCGGAGTGCTGATGGTATCTCGCCGCAGTTCTACGACATCCCGCAGTCGACGCCAGACCTCTCGACACACATGGAGGATCTAGCTTGGCAGTACCCCGCCGAGCCCGTCGAGCGCGCCGCGGTGCGCTTCTGCGAGGCAATCGAAAAATGGCGCGGCAAACCCGAGCTCGAAACCGTCCGTCCCTTCCTTTTACATAGTATCCTGCTTACCCACTCATGTGCACAGTACAAAAAGAAGCCGCCCTCGTCGGTGAGGGCGGATACGCCGAGCAGCGCCTCGATGGCGATTGATACGCTCGTGCACCACGGGAGCCCTGCGACGAGTACGCCGGGGACGGTCGCGTCCGTGCCGGGGTCCATGTCTGCGCCCCCGCCCGTGCATACGATGCACGTCCCGCGGAGCACGCGCAAGCCGTCGATCGAAGTGTACTTCCCCCAGCCGTTCCCGCAGCGGAGACACGCGTGGAATGCGAACCGTGGCGGTAATAAGCGGATGCGCTCGGAGGACAATGGCGGCGAGGGCGCGACCAAAGTGGCGAGGAATGGGAGGATGGGAGCGGCGGGGACATGATGTAAAAGACTTTTTTGATTGTTCTTTTTTTTCTACAGCTTTCGATGTTGTGTTTTTATGGTATTGTTTGTATAACCAAACTATGTTTTGTATGCCGGTGCCCGGCTACAATAGAGGGGGGGCTTGCGTAAATCTCAGTCTTAGCAACTTGGGTGCTGTCAAGTTTACTCGCGGCGCGCGGTTTTCCGACCATTGTGCTGGGTCGCCGAATGGGGAAAAACGCGAAAAAATAAATAAAAAAGAGCCAAGTTAGAAGAAGATTGAGGGACCTGCATAATGGGTCTGAGGTTACTAGATGTTCAAGATGAACCAGGATCAGCACGGCTAAAGTTGGACTGGGCCGTCAACTTCCCTTTGTAGACCTGCCTAAGCGAAATAAAACGCGGAGCAGACAGTGAATACACCAGAACAAATTATTTGAGCATGGATACACTCTGTGCACCTGAATACGGACACATACTGTTGAGCCATCGGGCCCATAGGAATAAAACTCAACATGCGGGTTGAAAGATCCTTTGAGATCCAAAAAAATAGCATTCCAAACCTGGTTCAAAGCCTCTTCAAACACTAAACTCATTTATTTAAAGTGCTTTGATTACATCTATGGCAAGCCGAGAGCTCTGGTTTGAGTAGTTTTCCTCAGCTCGTGTTCGGATCGAACTGTTTTAACCATCTAGAACATCAAATACAGACGTATCCGGGGAAGAAATTGTAACAGGGGTTGTAAGCATGAACTATGAAGTACCCTGAGGTTTCAAGCAGCAAAAGGGCCGCAAAGGAGGCCAGAGGAGAGCGAGACGGGCACACAACTGCTATGTGAACAGCCACTGATGGGAGCCCGTTTTTGTGCGGATGCCTTACAGCGATGACCACATTTACTTTTAGGAATACTCAAAGTAGGGAATATCACCTATTGTCCAATCATTCCTCCTCAAATATCTTTGTGATTATACTGTAGCTGTGAGGCCATGAATCGGTACCCGGCGGTTATGTGGCTGTGGCACATAACCAGCCGGCGCGCAGACATCACGGCCATCATCGCCAAATAGATACAACGATCAAAGTGCATGCACAGCCATCTGCTTTTCGGGAGCCACATCAGAAAAAGGGGGGGCAAGCCCCCCCAATAAATCTATATTAGAATTGTTTAAACAATGAGCGTCTCAACGTGAAACCGTGTTTGAGTATTGTTCTGATCAACAACAGAACTGACTGCCCAACATGAGAGGCTGTCAGAACAGTTTGAGCCAACTGCCTTTGAACACTCGTTTAAACGGGGTGTTTGAACGCTGTTGAACTGGAACCGTGTTGAAATAATCAGTGTTTGAACTGCCAGGAAATTCACTAAAAATGTCACCTACCTGGATTGAACCAAGGACCTTCTGTACACCACATAGTCACCGATTCTCCTTCCAACTGTACCATTCTGAACATTGAAAGAAATGGAGATCTTGTGCACATCCCGTGACATCTCGCCGCGGTAGAGTTAAAAGAACGTGAAAAGTAAAGTTTTATGGAAGATGGGTACCTTAGTCAAGCATTTAATCAAAACACAGGCATAGCATAAAACAATTCAAGGACTTCGTGCACATATTTAGCAACCAAAACAATATTCGGGCGAGAGTATATCATGGCCTTGAGGAACTCGAGTTCCGCCATGCGGTTTTCAAGGTCTGGAGAATTTGAGAATAGTTGACCGAGGAATTTAGATCGTAGTTCAACCAGCTTGCCGTGTTGTAGTATTAGACCTCGTATCCAGTACGCGGTTGAGGGTTGTGTTTGGCAAACAAGCACTATGTATTTATCGGACGCCTGCGACGATCTCTTCAGTCTGAAGAGAACCGTCGCAGGTGAGTAGTATATTATTCCTAATAATATTCAGTCTGAAGAGAACCGTCGCAGTGCGACTTTGAACTCTTGACCTACAACAGGTTATGGGCACCCCAGATGCTTCCAGCTTGACGCGCTATGCCTTCAGTCAGCTCAACGACAAGAACTGGAAAACTTTTTCCTTCAAGGCACAAAGCAAGTTCGAAGATGAAGAGCGATTGAAGTTTATCATTGGACCGATAGTCCCCGAGATGATAGTTGTCCAGGTGCCGGCAGTGTCCCCAGCGACAGGTACGATCGACAAGACGATCTTGAACCCGGACTATGCAGAATGGAAGAAGGGAAATGACAAGACGATGAGAAGGATCATTGAGATGGTCGGTGACGACCAAGTGGCGTATATCCAGGACGCCCAGACAGCTGTCGAGATGTGGAACAATCTTCGCGCAATTTACGAGCCCGCGGGGATGCAGTCGATGATCGCGACTCAAGAGAAACTCTCCACCATCAAGTATGCGGGAATTGAGAGTGGAAAGCTCCAGGACCACCTCGACATAATCCTCGGGTACGCCAGGGACTTGAAGCAAGGAAACGACGTGTTGTCCGACTACAAGCTTCTTCAGCTCACACTGAAAAGTCTTCCAGAGGAGTTTACCTCCCTCGTACAAAGCATATCCGTCTTGGGAACCGCAGGTACCACGAGTTTGCGGACAATTACCCCAGTCCTTTTGGAGGAAGAGGTTCGCCAGCGCACCGTGCTCGCAGCCAAGCTTCGCGAGGAACACGCACTCAAGGCGCACACGGAGAAACTTGCGGTGGCGAAAGCACATGATGAGGAGACTGCCGCGAATGCGATCAAGGGGTACGTGGCCCAGACAGCACAGAGAGGCCGGGGGCACGGACAAGGTGGTGGCGGCGGCAGCGACTGGAAGAAGCTGGTTACTTGTCATGGTTGTGGTGTGAAGGGACACATCGTGCGCGACTGTCCGCTCAGTGCGAAGGACCAAGTCAAGGAGAGGTTGCGCCTCGCCCAGGTCGCGTACGACGCCATGGAAGATGTTGGCCAGCTCAAAGTTCTTCTCACGAAGAAGGCTACAACGGCCCTTCGTATCGACGCACTCTTCGTTGATTCGGGCGCGTCACGTCATCTCACGTCTGACCGCTCGTCTTTCATCACCTTCTTCACCCTCGACAAACCTATTCCCATCCAGCTTGGGGATAACAGCGAGATCTATGCTACGGGCTATGGAACCCGTCGGACGTACATCACGACGCGTTCGGGAATCCAAATCATCGACTTCAGGCGCACGCTGTACGTGCCGAAGTTGGCTGGCTCGCTTCTATCTGTAGGGCAGCTGACAGGTATCCCTGGAGTCAAACTGGAGTTCGAGGGTATTCTTTGCCTCATCAAACTGCACGGCGAGACACTTTGCGAAGCCTCATTCAAGGATGGCCTTTACACCCTTGACCTCGCCAACTCTGCGCCGCTCACAGGAAGCTCCCCATCTGTCCTGAAGGCTAAAACCCCCGCGCCCGCTGGTAAGCGCCTCGACATCCTCACGCTGCACCGGCGCCTCGGCCATCTGAATATTTCTGATCTCAGAAAACTCATCGCTTCTAAGATGGTTGACGGACTGGACATGGGGATTGCTGGGGAAGATTTTTCGTGCGAAGCCTGCTTGCGCGGGAAGACTGCGCGCAAATCGTTTCCGAAAGGGGGGAGGAAGCGTGCGACTCGTGTTCTAGAGCTTATACACTCTGATGTCTGTGGCCCACTTCCCAATTCCATTGGCGGAAGCCGCTACTTCATCACCTTCATGGATGACCACTCAGGACGTGTCGACATCGATTTTCTGAAGAAAAAGAGTGATGCACTCGCGCGCTTCCGTGCATGGAAGACACGTGTCGAGAGGGAGACTGGCCGAAAGGTCGGGACGGTCCGCACAGACAACGGCGGAGAGTACACCTCTGATGAGTATGAGGCATACCTCGAGGCTGAGGGCATTACCCACCAGACAACAGCGCCGTATAGTTCGCAGCAAGGCGGCGTGGCTGAGCGCGTTAATCGCACGCTCGAGGACAGCGCCCGGGCCAACTTGCGCGAGGCGGACCTTTCAATCGGTTTCTGGGCCAACGCTGTCGCGTACGGTGCGTATACACGTAACTTCTGCCCGACACGCTCCTCTTTGGATGGGCGCATCCCAGAGGAAGTGTGGACAGGGCAGCGGCAGGATGTCAGTCACTTGCGGCCGTTTGGTTGCGAGGTGTGGGTGTCGGTACTTCCAGCAAAGGGCCGCCCAAAGCTTGCGGATACAGCGGTCAAGTGTATTCTTCTTGGCTACTACACACTGCCAGGCACGCAATCTAAAGCATACAAATGCTATGACCGAGTCGCGCGCAAGGTCTATAAGTCCAGAGACGTAACATTCTTTGAGCGCGGTCGGAGTTCTGGATGGACTGAGGTTATTACGGACCTTAGGAACCTGCCGCCCACTGTCCCGGACACTCCTTCGTCTCCAATTGCCGCCGCGGAGCCGGCCCCCATCGCTGAGGATCCAATTACACCCGTCGTCAAAGATGTTTTCCCTGATGCGGAAATGTCTGAGCCCGAGGAAGACGAGGGCCCGGACGACTGCACCAGAGGTTGTCCGTCGACGAGCCAAAGGTGCCGAGGGTGCGGAGGATGCCTACGCGTTTCGCAGACATGTCGGATGAACGCGCCAATCTGCCGAAAGGTCGCTACAAGCATAAAACAGTACCAGCTGCAGACGTACCTGTGCTTGAAGAGGAGGAGGAGGAGCCTGAGTTTCAAGTGCATGCCCGTCCTGCACGCGTCCCGGATCCTGCGTCTCCTATCCTTGTCCCGTTGACGTTTAAACAAGCGATGACCAGCGCCTACTCGGAGGATTGGGCCAATGCGATGATGGCCGAGTTTGGATCCCTTGTCGAGACCGGGACCTTCGAGTACGTGGATCTTCCGGAGGGACGAAAAGTGATCACCTGCAAGTGGGTATTCAGCGTGAAGACCAACCAGTGGGATGAGTTTGAGCGCTTCAAGGCGCGGCTCGTTGCACGTGGTTTCACACAAATTTACGGGATTGACTATAAGGAGACTTTTGCTCCCGTCGTCAAATTCACCTCCCTTCGTGTTATGTTTGCCGTCGCTGCACACTTCGGTCTTACTATCTACCA
This sequence comes from Mycena galericulata, assembly GCA_029289565.1. Lineage (NCBI taxonomy): Eukaryota > Fungi > Basidiomycota > Agaricomycetes > Agaricales > Mycenaceae > Mycena > Mycena galericulata. Next base: position 180,795 of record JARKIA010000283.1, on the reverse strand, counting down.
AATGGATGTTGTCACCGCTTTCCTCAATGCTGATCTCGACGAAGAAATCTACATGTCTCAGCCACCCGGTCTTCCTCCCAAACTTAATGCCCGAGGCGAGGAAATGGTCTTGCTTCTCCACAAATCCATCTATGGCCTTAAACAAGCTTCCCGTCAGTGGTACCGGCTCATCGACTCCATATTTAAATCCCTTGGTTTCACTCGCCTCCAGTCCGACCACAGCATTTACCTTTGCCGACGCGGCGACATCATCGTTGTCATTGCCTTATATGTCGATGATCTACAGGGCGCGACAAATGACAAACCTACCTGGGATGCTGTCAAGTCAAAGCTGTCGGCGCGCCTGAAGATGAAGGATCTTGGTGTTGCATCATATTGTTTGGGCTTGGAGATTTCTCAAGACCTCGAAGCCGGGACCATCCGTATTTCCCAGAAGAAATATTTCCAGGGCGTGCTCGACCGTTTTGGCATGGGAGACTGCCGTGCCGTATCAACTCCTTTCCCAGTCGGCACAAAACTCACCAAGGACATGTCACCAAACACAGCCGAGGAGCGACAGCTCATGGTCGGCAAGGACTATCTTGGTCTTCTGGGTTGTGTGATGTACGGGATGTTAGGCACGCGTGCGGACTTGGCTTTTGCATTGGGAGTCGGCAGCCGCTTCAGCTCGAATCCAGGGATCGAGCACTGGAATGCGTTGATACATCTATTGAGATATATCAAAGGTACGCTTGATTTGGGGATCACGTACTACCGCGGACCAGGTCGTTTGGAAACTCCCATATCCGAAACTCTGGTCTGTTACACGGATGCGGACTGGGCCGGTGACAAGGACAAGATGCGCTCTACTTCTGGTACTCTTGTTCTCCTCGCCGGCGGCGCTGTATCATGGATCAGTCGCTTACAAAGTGTCGCGGCTCAATCAACCATGGAAGCCGAGTACATCGCAAGCAGCCACTCGGCTCGGGAGCTCGTATTCGTCCGAAACCTGCTCGGTGAGTTGATGGAGCAAACCTTGTCCAAGCCGTCGCCTATGCACTGCGACAATCAGTCTGCAATTTCTGTTGCTGAAAATCCCGCCATGCACGACAAAGCAAAACACATCGCATTGAAGTATCATTACATTCGCGACCAAATTGACAACAAGAACGTCACAATCCATTACTGCCAATCCGGTGCAAATCCCGCCGACCTCCTCACCAAAATACTCCCGCGTGACGCGACTCTACGGTGCCGCCGTATGATTGGTTTGGACACCATCGCTGCTGGATAGCGAGGTCAGTGGGAGTGTTGTAGTATTAGACCTCGTATCCAGTACGCGGTTGAGGGTTGTGTTTGGCAAACAAGCACTATGTATTTATCGGACGCCTGCGACGATCTCTTCAGTCTGAAGAGAACCGTCGCAGGTGAGTAGTATATTATTCCTAATAATATTCAGTCTGAAGAGAACCGTCGCAGTGCGACTTTGAACTCTTGACCTACAACATGCCGAGTGACTTGCAGGTGATTAAAGCATGCTCCGGGGGTTCAATCTCAGTCTTACAGAGCCTGCAAAGCCATTTGAGCCGAGGTAAGGGTTGATATGCATGGTTGACGTATATTGGAGTTAGTGCATCCCGGCATCATGCCCGAGGCATGCCCGAGGTAACGAGTCATAACGAGTCGTATCGAGTCAGTAGGAGTCACTGGTAGAACGCAGGAGAATACAGAAGAATAGTATGGAACATTCTAGTTACATCGGACATTTTAGTATATAAGTCGCTACAGATTCTATGTAAAGCTCAAGCGTTTGCAGAGCTCAGCCAACCGCTAATTTATTCTTGATTTCTACCCACTAAACATCGGCTGATTCCCTAAGTAAACCCAACACAAACGCTTCCCGGCACGCTACCGGTAACCCAGCCGCTGGAATCAGCCCATTTGCCAAACCCCCCGAGCTCACATTATCATCTCCACCATCCTCAGAACACAATCATGGCAACCAACACGAATTCGCTTCTCAATTCTGTCCCGAAGCTCAATGGACAAAATTATCATGACTGGAAATTTGCTATTACCATGGTCCTACGCCGATCCGGCTGTTGGGATGTTATCACGGAGAAAGTCACTGCATCGACCCGAGATGCCCAGAGCAAAGCTGAGGAAGGCCTCACTTCCATAGGGCTGACCATAGAGCCCAGTCAATATCAGTACATCAGAGACTGCACAGATGGTATTGAGGCATGGAAGGCTTTGAAGAAGATTTACGAGAAGAACAGCCGCGCTAATCGCATTGCACTGAAGCGCCAGTTCTATGGTTACACCCACATACCCGAGCGTTCAATCCAGGAGTACATCACTGGAATCACAGGTCTCGCCACCAGACTCAAGGCTATCGGAGTCAAACTTGAGGACGCAGACATCATGGATGTTTTATTGTTCAACCTTGATGAATCGTGGTCCAACATCGCCGCCACTCTTTGCGCAACCACAGATGAACTGAATGTTGTCGCAGACGTTACCGGGCCACTGTTAGATGAAGAAGGAAGAAGAGGAGGAGCCCCGGACGGCGAGGAAACTGACAACTCGGCATTGATAGCCCGCACGCGTCGAAACATCACCTGTTATAATTGCCAGAAGCAGGGACACTATGCTCGAGACTGCAAGGCACCCCGGAGAGATCGGAACGACGAGCGAGAGGACGAAGAACGGGCAAACATTGCCATCGATGATTGCTACACTGCATTTTAGTGCAACACAACAGGCAAGTTGAACCACGGATCATTCGGCATCACAGCTTAGTTTGATTGGACAACAATGTACGGAAATCCCCGACCTCGGAGTGGTCTGCCGGAGTGGGATGCTACGTGCACCTCTGGTATAAGTAATGGGATAGAAACTGGAAATTTTGAGTTTGAGCTATGTGCTCTGTGATGGTAGGAGGCTTTGAGCTCCCACACATAAGAACTCCGAAGAAAACTTGAACATCGCAATTTGACCGGATCATTGGATGATGCCGGCTTGAGGGGGAGTATTGGAGTTAGTGCATCCCGGCATCATGCCCGAGGCATGCCCGAGGTAACGAGTCATAACGAGTCGTATCGAGTCAGTAGGAGTCACTGGTAGAACGCAGGAGAATACAGAAGAATAGTATGGAACATTCTAGTTACATCGGACATTTTAGTATATAAGTCGCTACAGATTCTATGTAAAGCTCAAGCGTTTGCAGAGCTCAGCCAACCGCTAATTTATTCTTGATTTCTACCCACTAAACATCGGCTGATTCCCTAAGTAAACCCAACAACGTAACACAGAATTTCCACGGCTAACTGGTGAGTTGACAGCAAGATTGAGGTTAGTACCTCGCGATGTGTCTGTGTCTTCACCATTGTTAAGTCATGCCGCATTTTGGAAGTAATCTGAGTTGGCACCTTGTCCTTTTGAGGTTCGAGCCGGCCGTGAACCAGGTATGGTTACTGCGGCAGATTTCCAAGATGTCTTTGAACAAAGACTGAATCCACCAAAGGTGCTCCCCACCGCAGTTCGACTCTGACCAGCACAAAATTAATAAACTTTTGGCTGGCCGGATCCCCGAGAAGACCGAAGACTCAACGCCGGAAGGTTTCTTCTCCCAGAAATGGTCTGAAGAGGATATGGGGCATCTCAAAGATCATCTGCACAAGAACTCACTAGACAGTTCAGCTGGGGAAGATCACACATCCTATGTGGAACTCCTGGAAATCCCAGACAAAGATCTTGCATACCTGTGCAATGCATGTGTCACCCAGAATGACCTGAAGCTGCATAATAACCTGGATAGCTACAAATTAATTGCTCTTCAAACCTGCTTCCTGAAAGGACATACCGTGCTGATTCACTGGAGAATCCACGACTGATCCGTGGCACGAGGCCTAATTCTGCCCTGGCAAAATAGATTCGGACCGGGTTGTTGAACAAACAAGAACCCTTTCCTCAAAGAATGGGCGAGGGCCTTTGGAAATACCTTGTACGTGCCCGCGGTTGACACGTTGAATGCCTTCCAGTCAACGGATCAACCAACACTATGGTCGAAATTATTCCGACTTGGGATGAGTGGTGTGATTTTTGACTGGCTTCGCATGTTATACTGGTGAATGGCATACTATGTAAAGCATGGAGACATGCAATCTGAAGAGTTCAAGGCTTGCATTGGGCTTCTACCCAGATATCCTGCTGTGGAAGTGCCATGAGGCACGCACATCGCTTATGCATAATTATGCTAAGTGGTTGTGTTCCTATTCGGGCGTTAACAGCCACTCTATTTTTCCTCCTCACAATTGAACACACTAATATCAGAGTTTCATCTATCATCCTCTATCATCCAGATTCCCGCCTCGCATTTCCTTCACCGCCGGTTATCCACGCTGGGCACCGATGCTCACACGCTCCAAGAGATCATGTGATCACGTGTTCAAGTTCAACTCACGTGCGCAATCCTCAATATAACCGTGTTGGAAGGACAGGCTGGTGAGTACTTCATTATTATATTTTCTCTATCATATCATCTCTCTCCGCTCAATATTTTATATCCTGATATGGACTCACCGAACACGAAGCCTAGTCCCGAGACCGCGGTTGACTCGGCGTGCGCTGGGGATTGACACGTCGGAGATTTGGGCCATCTCTCAGCAGCACCTGTTTGGGGGCAGGCTGCATCTCCCTATTCTGTCTTTGCACATGTCCCGGTCAGCTTAGCGCTCGAAGGCAGGTTAGCTGAGGTTTTTCTTATATATTTTTCTCAACAGACATTTACATACACGCGCCGTTTGTAACATCTTGGTTTCTCGCAGGGCTCTGGGGATGTGAGAGTATGTGTACAGCCATCCCGATTATGTATAAATTGTGTCAATGCAACAGAAAGGGGACTTACTCTCTCCCTCTTACACCCATCATCACAAAGTCCGAGTTCTTCATATCCGAGTCTCTTAGGTCCTCCGAGTTGGGCCAGGAATTCATCAAGCACACTTCGAGTTTACATACAAAGCTGAGTCAGCTTTGGTCATATTTTCCGAGACAATTTCTTCTACGGCTACCGCTTAGGTATACGTATGAACGGCTCTTCTCTGTTCCATCCCCGGGACAACCCAAACTTCTACACTGCCTCACCTATCATGTGGAACTTATTCCTCACTGATCTCGCTATGATGCTGGACATGGATGATGTCTTTCTGGCTGCAGTTCACATTTTTCTTTTGGCCCAGGCAGACGATCTAATCATCATATCATTATTTTCTCGTGGTCTCCAAGCAAAGCTTTTTACACCGGAGAAGTGGTGGGCTTGCAACTTTATCTTGATCAACTTGATTAAAACAATCACCTGTGATTTTCGGGAAAGCTCAAATGCCGCTCCCTCTCTTTAGATGCCATCTGCTGTGGCACATGAACCAAAGCTCTTGAGCAATCTGGATGAGCATGCATTTCAATCCCATGTCGAGTTGACACAAGGTTGTATGGCAGCTGAGAATTTAACTCAACAAGGATGCATAAATGGAATGCTTGCAGGGTATATGTGTGACTTGTGAAATTCCCTGGGTTGTTTAAATTGCAGACAGACAGGGTTAGTCTCTGTTTATTGTTGGTACTCTGACATCAGAAAATCACTACATGTCTATGTCTGGACAAGAAGGTTAAAATGAGGTGGGTGATGTTAGTACACACATATGATGGCACTACATAGCAGGCTCTGCCACATAGCGGGCTATATCAGTTATACGACTGTACTATTTTGACCATAGGTTCACACCATGCCAGAATGACCTAAGGTTCCACCCATTTCCATTTCAAACCCTTTTTAAACGGACAAAAACTGTTTAAATTTTCGTTTGGTTTACTGGCCAAGGCAAACGGTAAACAAATGTTTAAACAGTTAATTTTTGCTGCCAATTTCGAGTCCTCGTAGATAGTACACAGAAATATTGCCAATATGTACACGAAGTCCTTGAATTTTTTTATGCTATGCCTGTGTTTTGATTAAACGCTTGACTAAGGTACCCATCTTCCTCCATACAACTTTACTTTTCACATTCTTTTAGCTCTACCGCGGCGAGATGTCACGGGATATGCACAAGATCTCCACTTCTTTCAATGTTCAGAATGGTACAGTTGGAAGGAGAGTTGGTGACTATGTGGCGTACAGAAGGTCCTTGGTTCGATCCAGGTAGGTGACATTTTTAGTGAATTTCCTGGCAGTTCAAACACTGATTATTTCAACACGGTTCCAGTTCAACAGCGTTCAAACACCCCGTTTAAACGAGTGTTCAAAGGCAGTTGGCTCAAACTGTTCTGACAGCCTCTCATGTTGGGCAGTCAGTTCTGTTGTTGATCAGAACAATACTCAAACACGGTTTCACGTTGAGATGCTCATTGTTTAAACAATTCTAATATGGTTACTGAATAACCAACGGAAATAGGTCCAACGCGAATTGTATTTCGCATGTCGAGAATTTTGATGGGATTTCAAGTCCTCTTCCTCCATGTCTGATTCAGATAATCAGCTATAGGTCGCGATCATTTAATCGTTGCGACTCTGAAATAGAAGTAGCCGCCTAAAAGCCCCAGATTCACTTGAAGATCACCGACCAACTATCCAGGAGATTCCAAATGAACTCCCTTTCGGAGATTTTCTTGTGGTGCGCTGCACGAACCTCATCTTGCAAGTGGAATGCGTACACCAATCCGGAATGGGTGCTGGTGCGGGTCTGCAGCGTTTGGCGAGCCATCGCGCTCTCCACACCTCGTATGTGGCGTCGGTCTTTCCCCCCTGCCAATTCTCGGATGTCCTGGAGGCTGAATGTGGTTCGCCAGGCCTATCAATTGCCCTCCAACTCAACTCCATCACTGCTGAGGTCCTGGATGCCTAAATCCTGGCGGTCGAACACCCCATAAGCGTCGGCCATCTTCACCTACATGCGTAAGATACCTGAACCCAAATGTAGATGTGAAAGTTGTGTGAAAGCCGCGAGCTTCCGACGGATCATTGCTCTATGATGCGATTACGACTATATCCATCTTGCTTTCAACCACCTCCATGTCTTCAATTCATAGCAATAAAAAGAGGTAGGCTTCGACAAGTTATTCTTCTGCATACAACTAAGCTTGTGTGATTCCAGTGAGTGTCCTCGCTGCGGCTTCCCCGACTCTGCGCCAGAGATAGTTGCGGCGTTACCCACGCCTCTCTGCCCGGAGCTTCGACGTTCAAATACCGTCCCTTCTGACCTGCAATATCTCGAGTTTTGCAGAGAAATAGAAACGGCAACGCGCGCTTTCTCTGTGATAAACGAGAAGATTGAGCACTTGGTGCGCGTATACGATAACCTGGCTGCCCGACGCCAGGAGCTCCAGGATTTTCTCGCAGACCACCGGAGAGTTGTGGCACCCATCCGGAAGATCCCAAATGAACTTCTTTCGGAGATCTTCCTACAGTGTACGGAACGAAACTCGTCGTGCAAGTGGAATCCGCGCACCGATCCGGAATGGGTGCTGGTGCAGGTCTGTAGCCGATGGCGAGCTATCGCGCTCTCCACACCTCGAATGTGGCGTCAGTTCTTTTTTCCTGCGTCCTGGACAAGACTCGACTCGTGCGGGATCCCATCATCCGGGTCTGTCAAGGCCATCATTTCCCTCCAGCTCGAACGCTCTGCGGAAGCTCCTCTCGCCATCAATTTCACCGGGGATCCTTTCTGCCTCCCAGGAAACCCGAGGGAAATTATTCTGGATCCTCTATTCCGTGTGGCACATCGGTGGCAGGAGGCCGAGCTTCGTCTTGGAGATCTTGACCTTAGCCACTTCATAGCCCCCACCTACACCACCTCTTTTTCTTCATTAAAGACTCTATGCGTCAAAAACCGGGGCCAACGGGACCCTTTTGTTCTTTTCAAGTCTACACCTCTCTTGGAAGAATTGGGTTATGGTGATCAACATATCGGTAATTACCCACCATCCCTATCACGAATCAACGCACTTCCCCTATCCCACCTCCAAAAACTGTGCTTGAAAACCCACCTCTACACGGTATTGGAGATCAGGGATGTTCTTCAATCTGCCTCTGAAATTATCGAGCTCTCGCTCGATGATTTGCGGACCCACGACACTGACACCGACACCTGGATCACATTCACTCCCATAACTCTGAGGAATCTCCGCACTCTCTCTGTCTGCAACGGGGACACGCGCATGTTGCCTCACATAGCCGTTCCCGCCTTACAGGAGCTAACTATCACCGAGCCTTCCAAACAAGATGGCAACGTTATGTTCCTAAACCAATTCGGACCGTCTCTCAACCACCTAACGCTCCGAAAGATGCAATCCCACGATACAATACTACAGATTCTGAATATGACGCCTCACGTTACCCATCTCGCTGTGGAGTGTCCTTGGGACTGCTGTAACCACCCGGACCTCATCCATCCTTTGACCTGCGGCCCCGGCGAACGAAATCTCGTTCCTGGGTTAGTGTCTCTCGAGCTTGCAGGCCTTTTCGAACCCGATGTCGGTCTCCTTGTGAGCATGTTCCAGAGTCGGTGCACGGCAGGGCCGCTTCGCTCTGTCATGCTTCTTGTGGACAGCGAACACTCCAGACTATCAGATCCGGGTGAGCTTGAGGGTCTACGCGACGAGGGACTCGAAATCACGATAGTGTGGTACGTGCGGATGTGTCATTTTGGTCCTTTCTCATTGTGTTCCTTTATCCAGACAGAAAATTGAGCCGCCCATAATCGTTGTTGACGTTCTTGCCCTTCTTGACATTCCCCCACCCCGAAATCTCTTTCAGTGCCGGTTTGGGAATATATAGACTATCCCAGATGTAGCCACACTGCCTTCAGAATTCGTGCCATTAATCCTCCCCGCCCAGTTAAATAATATTCAAGTCAACCGAACGTATAGAAGCATGTTGTCTCACTCATCAATCCAAATTTAGTCCAAGTGGGCAACAAACTTGGCCTGAACGCAACGGTTTCTACACTGGTTGACTAACTCTCGATGGCTCACTGTCGGGTCCGTGCAGTGAAGGCACGCATTCGAGGTCGATGTGGTTGGGTCTCTTATTTCGTTATTCAAATATTCAACATGTGCAAGGTTTGCAGTCCGGCAACCGAGTCTTTCTGACAGGAAATCCACTCTGCTCAGTTTGTATTGAAGGGTAAGTCTGATTGCACGATCTCTGGCGAAACATGCAACCTAATGACTCCATTTCTCAACCCACCGAATTATCATGGTGGCTAATTCGCGTCCTTCTTCCGCCCGTTTCTTAACCCCAACGCCAGCCTCGCCGTCTCTACGTTTAGCTTCTTTCGCAACTCGCCCCTTCTGCCGTGCCTCTTCTATTGCCCCAGACCAATCACCTGCCTCGTAGAGTTCGCGCGACAGTTCCACGCCGACGCCATCAGTTTCCAGGAGCCGTCTCAGACCATGCTCCTCAATGAAGAGAGGACGGGAGACTAGCGGACGAATCAGATATGATTGAGCGAACAAGGACGGCTGAAGTACCATATACAAAAGGCGTGCAGGAGTCAACGCATTCCGATACTGTCCCGTACCCCAGTTTACCGAGCAGAACGTCACTGGCTGCCGTCAGATCGGGCATGTACACATCCCGTGGCGCCACGAAGAACGCATCAGGCAGATCCGAGTCACCGCCGTCTGCGACGGCGTTCCATTGTTCCTTGGAGACACCACAGACGATGGCGATCCAAGAGGCATCGGGCAGTAGCCGGAGGAGTTCCTCGGTGTTTTCCTGCCGGCCTTCCTCTTCAAAATAGGGTTGGTCGTATTCGTCTGGGGTGGGTGGGACAGTTAGGAAGGTTGGTATATCGGAAGCGCGCGACAAGATGGGAGAGGTCCGCGGCTTCGACGCTGGAGGAGCACCAGGAATCCATAGGTGTGATGCGGTCGCCAAACGCGGCGACGTTACGAAGGAAGTCTGTTCATTCGGGGAACCAAGCGCGGAAGGGATCTGTAAATGAGGGAAGCAACTGCCTCTAGCCGAAAGCGGGGTGCTTGGCAATTGACCGTGAGCCATGTCTTTAACTCCGAGTCCATGGCCATTCGGTTCCCGTGCGGGGCTGATTTCTCGACTATGACGTCGACTCGGAGTCGCGCTACCGGATCTACTGGGCCGTCGAAATACTTGACCACCGAAGGAGACGATAAGGATTTTGCTTGAATGAAGGTGAGAAGGGACGCCGATAGAATCAAGTAGTCGAGAACGGCCCGCTGGTGAGTATATTGAAGGTGACGGTGAGCGAACCAGTAGAGGAATAGGGACTATTCGTCGGGGCACAGGTTTTCTTCTAGAAAAAGTACGGGACTCAATCGGTGGGTGAAGTGCGCATGATGACGGCGGTTCTTCCAAGGACGCAAAGACGTGTCTTCTAAATCTGTTCGTTAGAGGGTTGACCCACTCCGGTGAAGGAAGGGAAGGTTCGATGGCGAAAGAGGGTATTGGAATGTATCCCGGGAGGCGAAGTAAGAGATCAGCACATCGATAACCGGCATGTATGTGTTCAACTAGAAAATGGGTCATCTTACATGAAGTATTGCACAAGAGATGGATTAAACCTAGGGGATCCAATTCTCCGGGCGACACTGGAATGTCGGGGATTAGAGCATTGAAATGGTGATGCAGCGTATTCGAGTCGTCTGGAGGGGACACTGGAGTATCAACCAATGTGGTTGAAAGATAGCTGTATACCGAGTCGAACGTAAAGTTGGTTATTAAAATGGATGGAATCCCAACTGCTGTAGCCGCCAAGCTACGAACAGCATAAAAATCAAAAATTAGAGAGGTTTCTAAAGACCCACCATCCAACGAATGCTGCATCACTCAAAACACAATCAGCGTGAATTTCCTTGAGCCACGTCTGTTCCGTATGTAATATCGCGTCCTTGATGTCGAGAAAAGATTTCAGTCCAGCAACACTCTTCTGACGATCTACTCGATAGCTTTGGGAAGTGAGAAGTCGTCAATGCATAAGAAAAGAGAATGACCAACGCTAAGGGTTGAACGATGACAGGATCGATGAAAGAATTGCGATAGAAAGCGCCCAGTTCGAGAGAATCCGCAAAAACATGGCTTGGGGCTGAGGATACTATGAAAACCTGAACTTGTGGTTTATCTCTATCCTCCGAAAGGCGAAGCAGATGGCACGCCAATGCTGAAACTCTTGTTGCGTGTCCGTAGCCTTCCAAGGTTTAGTTTCGCCTTTCAATGCATGTCAGAGATTCATACCATGACCAGAACAGTAGTATGCGAAAGTTAAGGGGGGCATTTGACCGTGGGCGACAAGGAGAGAACAATCTGGTCACTGGCAGAACGGCTACTATATCAAAGCTTCATCGCCGCCTAAGCCCAGGCCTTAGGTCCTTATAGGAGCTCGCCAAAGTTCGGATTCTTTCGGAAGCAACGAAAACTAGACACAAGGTGGTGGGATCCTTGGAAAAGACTCCCTAGAGTAGCGCTCACTTCACGAGACTTTACGCTCAAGAAAAAAATGAAGTGGAGCGAATTCCAGTTGTCGGCCAACCGGGCCGTTTCTCCTAGTCATGCGGTGAGTCACCGCCACATGATGATCGAGTATGCTTTCGCGTTCATATCTTGTTCATATCGCCCAAATATCGTGGGTAGCGTTACGCGAAACATTGAGACCGTTTTTCGACTGATTTGACCTTGAGTTAGCCCTGAAGAAAGGCAAGTGGACTTGTTGCCCTCGGGACTGTTTTCACCAAGTAACGTTTAACTCTCAGACTTGAGCTGCACTACAGTCTTTTTTTTTCAGAGACGGCGCCGACATTCGAACTGGAAATTCCGTGAATGAGAACCTAAATGTATGGTCCTGGCTGGAATTTCTCCATATTTGAATCCTCTTGATTCTCTCCGACTCGCAGTCTAGCTGTGACATCGCGTCAGAGTTACGTGACACAGTTAACTACAACCCCGCGCGGCGTGCAAGTCGCGAGGCAAGACTTGAAACTTACTGGACTAACCATGATGCTCAACAACCTTCGGAAGCTGGACAATGACCGCCCCGTGTCCGTCCCACCTTCGCTTGCCGCCTCAAAATCGGCACCGCTCAACACCCGACCCTCTTCCATCCCTCCTGGAGCTCATCGCGTCTGGAGCGACGGTAACAGCACACACAAGGCGCAGGCTGCGGCTTCCCTCGACCTTATGGCTCATCTCCAGCGGTCGGGGCCGGCTGTGGTTAAAACTAGGACTGGGAGCGTCCTCTCTAGAGGTTTTATCTTGAAAACCGACCATTACCCTTCAGGTATGCATCTTCGGGTCGTAATCCATTTCAGCAACTTAGTGTGTAGGTCGTGCCCTCGATCTCGACCTGAACGTCCATGGCGCGCCGAATTTCCGCGCACCACGGATCGGCGATCTAAACGTCTTCGGAGTCGCGCAGCCCCGGACTCAGGGACTGAGGGCTATCCTTTCCGTGCTCAGGTGCCGGCCGGGTACACTGAATCCGTCTCATGTTGTATGGTTCTCAACCCGAGAGGAGCCCATCGGTAAGTTCGGCCTTTGACCGCGGTCAGTTTGTGTTCAACACGCGGTTTTTGATCAGTGTACATCTCCGGACGCCCGTTTGTGCTGCGCGATGCATCTCAGCCGAGGCGGACGCTATCGCTATCTGATCGCGCCGAGAACCTCGAGGCCATCGAAACCCGCATGAGGAACGATATCCTTCAAGAAGCCACCAGGTAAGATTACAGTTCTTCCGATGCAATTATATCCACGGGACTCCAGATACGGCGGTTTAATCTTGACGCATAACGAAATGTGTATGATAGTCTCCTACCTCTTGGTAACGTCAACTTATCGCCCTTAGCTTCGGATAGCGGGGAGGGCGCCATCCTGCCTACGTGGACTTCCGTCGATGTTTCGAATGTGAAAACATCAAGGGAGCTTTGGAGCCAGATGAAGGAAGATGGGTGGAACGTCGAAGTTCGTCCTCTCGTCCGTTGCTTTGATTGATATGTCATACAATTTTACAGTATCACCGGTACCTTTTTTCGGCAAGAATATTATTTTCATTCTCAGGCGTACTATTTCAGGATTCCCATTGCCCCAGACCGGCCAATCGAGGTATTCTTTTTTTAGCCGGGGTCCTGGAGTCTCAACTTGAATGGTTTTCAACAAGGACAACTATCTCGATGCATATCTGCGAGTTATCCGCACCACTGACCCATTGCGTACGGCCCTCGTTTTCTCGTGCGGTATGGGAGCCGTGCGCACTACCTTTGCGATGGTGGCGGCGTCAATCGTTCGGCGGAAGCAGCTCATGGTGCGGGGCTTCCCCGATCCGTACACGATGAAGGGCACCACGAGTGGCACACCACTGTCTATTGGGACGCCAACGGGCACGGTAAGCGTCGTTTTTTACTTGGTTTTCTAATGGTTGAAGAGTATGTATCCCGTGTTCAGCCTCCGAGTCACGACACGGAGGCCAGAATAATGCAAGCACTTGAACAAGCGAGCGCACAGCAGGATCTGAGTCGATCTCTGTTGCGGCTGACGTATCTCCTGCAGCAATGTTGGAACTACTCTTATATCCCTCGTCAGTGTATATTCATTGAACCGATCCGCAGCTCTCGAAAACCACAATTCCCAATCTGCCATCGAGTTACTGATGACGCATCCCGCGCTGCTGGATAACCTCCGCAAGGCGCATATGGGCAACTACGGCGTGATCCTTAGCTTACTCGGCTGTCTCGATCATGGTCTCCATGCGAAGAGGCTCGTGGATCGGGTTATCGATGCCAGTGAGAGTTCCCATATCTCTGTTTACAATCCTTGGTACGATGAAATGAATAGCGGACCAGGTGATCAACCTGCGAGAAGATATTCTGATTCATCGGTTGAAGTACTCACTGACCAGCATGGACGAAGCTAAAGGCGAGGATTTTCTGGACAAGGCCGTCAAGGCGCTGGAAAAATAGTGCGCTGTCTGTCCTTCTATATTTGCGCCCAGTCGTTCTCAACCCGGATACATACATAGCTTCTTTGTCATCGCCTTCGCTTCCTTCATCGATGGCGCCAAAGACATGTCGCAAAGCTTTTCGGATTGGTTGAAGGTTCGTTTCTTTTTTCGCTCGAACTTTTTGCTCAACATGAACTCAAGGCTCGAACGGAGATATGGAAGTAAGTCGATCCCCCTTATTCATAAATCCAGAAATTTCAGCTTGCTGGTCGAACGCAGTCAAATCAGATTCCTGCGCAAATCGTACGGCTCGCGTTTGAATGTGTTCGCCCCGATCAATGATCTTTCCTCACTCTCGAAAACCAACTGGGAGGATCGTGCTTTAGTCCCAGGAAAGAAGAACGACGTGGCTATCTCGGGCGGACAAATCCTGGGCGATGAATATTCGACCCACGTCGTCAAGGTTTGTTTTCTGGCATCTAACATGTTTATTTCCGTTCGTTGATTGGTGTTTTCATCGAAATAGAACCGGAGCGGGATCATTCTTCGTGAAGGGTCAGTTAAACTATCGTTTTTCCACTTTGCCCTCCGTTTCTGATCAACGCCATATTTGATTAAATTAGCACCCTTCTGAAGTCTGATCAATGGCTCCAAGAATCGCACCATGTAGAACACGGCGTGCGGGGCGCTATCAACTTCCGACGAGTACCCACGACGAATATCTATGCCCTCGGGCAACCGACGCTCGAGGCCATTGACGAAGTGGTGACGCGCATCAAGAATGCGCACCCTTCCGCTCAGCGCATAATTTGGATCACGTTGCGGGAAGAACCCATCGTTTACATTAATGGCGCGCCCTATTGCCTTCGAAGAGAAGGCTTCTCGTTGAGGAATATGAAGGGTGAGAGATGAACTCTTCAGGCGGTTCTTTTCTGACGATCTTTGATAAGACTATGGTGGTATCTCCGCATCGCGGTTGGAAATTTTGGAGGAGCGCCTTCGAGACGACGTGATCGCAGAACTGAAAACATTTGGCGGGAGGTTGGCGCTCTTCTTATTTCGTGTCCATCCGCTTACTTGGGCCACTCAGACTCTTGCTTCATTCAGAAGCAGACGACGGTTCAATCATTCCAGTTTGGGAGGAAATTCAGAACGAGCTCGAGGATGTTGTAGTCCTCAAAGACGTGATGGCCTCTCATAGTGCGATTGCTGGGCTAGAACTGGATTATCATCGTATTCCAATGACAGCTGAAAAACCCCCGGATTTTTCTGATTTACAAGATCTCGTTGACGTGGTCCTTTCATCCTCCAGCAATACGCCGATCGTAGTGAACTGCCAACTGGGTCGTGGAAGGAGCACCTTGTCGTCTGTCCGTGTTGCACATTTAACTCCGCTTCAGCTTTGGCATTTATATTCGTGTGCAGATTATTCTTTTGTTGATCCGGCAATGGTTGGATTCCCATCGGCTCCCTACAACTCCGACCATGCCTAGCACCAAACGGACGCTCTCCATGATGTCCATGCCGCCGATGGACGGTGTAGCACCGCCGAAGTATCGGCACTCTTATCAAATTATCAACAGTAAGTGTATTTGAAAGCATAGGACACGATGACCCTCAACGTGCACCAGACCTCTTGCGGGTCATTAGGAGGGGCCTTATGGTCAAGAGTACAGTCGATGATGCCATCGACCGCGCGTCGATTGTTTATAACATCATCGACGGCATCGAGGAGGCGCGCACCAGAGCAGACCAAGGGACGGATGACAAGGAAAAACGCAAGCACGCCCAGAAAGGTATGTAGTTGAACACTCATTGGGAACTCGACGTCTCATGGGGCGCGCAGGACTGCAAAACTTACACCGTTACTTTACGCTAATCGTCTTCCAAGCATATCTTCAGTCAACAGAGCCGGATACAAAACGATCGTTTGAGAGTATAGAGACGTTCGTTAGGAATCAGCCTGGTGAGTGTGATCAATGATCTACGGAATCAGCGGCCGACGTTGGAAACAGTTATCAAGACCTTCGAAAACGAACTTTTTGCGGACGGTCTGAATGCACTCAAACCACTAGAGCGTGCGGATGTAACCGACGGAGTTGCGCACCCCGACGAAGTCAATCGGATTGTCGTGAACCGGTCCGGGAGTATCCTATCCGCCTCTACCATCCTCAAGAACGATATGTTCCTCAATCTCCAGAAGATGACTCTCCCAGAGTGCGTGTTTTAGAGTTGCAGATTATGAAAGTTCCAACTACATATCAACCTAGGCGTATTGAGGGAGCGCCCAATTTCCGACGGGTTTCGCTTACCTTGCGGTCCGTCCCATCACCGACTTTATCTCCGAATGGTAGCACAGACTCGCTGGTTTTTGAAGAGAAGATGGTTTGCGGGAGGTATGTACCGCCTCGCATTTTGTGTCGATTATCCATACTGATTTGTATCTCGTAGCGGCATGCCCACACTGGAGGGGTATAAACTATCTTTCGGCGCTAATCGGAGCTAACCAATTTGACCATTTAGTTTGCGCCGAACATTGTTCAGAGTGGATGCTGGACCTTTAGGCAAGAATAAAGTCTATTGGACTTCTTTACGAGAGGTTAATCATCTCTCGTCGAGGTTACTACCCCAGCTAAAGTTGATATAGGAACCTGTGATATACATTGCGGGCAGCCCGCATGTCCTCCGTCTCGCCGCAAAGCCTCTTGAGAATGTCGAGTAAGAAATATCACAATCTTCACTGAGGCATTTTAATCATTGTACCACAGAGCAACCGGGGTCACGACATCGATGGTCGAGCAAATGGAAGAGAGTTTTAAGAAGGATGTTCTTCGAGAAGTTAGAGCGAATGAGGGTAGAGTTCTGCTCCACGACGAAGTCGAAGAACGCCCTGGTTCTTTTGCTATTGTTCCGGTGTGGGAAACGGTTTCAGAATCTGACATACTAACACCGAGGGACGTTTTTACCTTGATGAAACGAGAAGGATTCAAGGTAAGGTCCCTTTACGAAGGAGGGAACCTTATTCTGAAATCCTATAGATTGACTACGGCCGAATCGCTATTGTGAGACATTTCTGCGCACTTCGTTTCAGAGACGTTCAGTTCGCACCTTGACAGACGGACGAGCAAGCGCCCCTTCCCGATGCCTTGTCCCAGTTGCTCGACCGCGTCAGGTCGGGCCTTACGCAAGCCGGCGACTTTGTCTTCAATTGCCAGATGGGTCGGGGCAGAACTACCACGGGCATGGTTGCGGCCTGCCTAATAGCAACGACCTGGAAGTGGGATGGTAAAGAGCCCACATACGGTGACGAAGAGCTCACCTCGGACGTCTATGATTCCATGGATGGCCCCTCGGAAGAAGAGGCATATCTTCAAGGCAGGTCCTTGTCATCTGCAGAGCTTGTTAGCTCATACACAATGCAGGAGAATACAAGACCATCCTTCAACTCGTTGGTGTGCTGTCGCACGGAAAGCTTGCTAAGCGACTCGCAGACCGTGCGATAGATCTGATGCAAGATGTCCAGAACCTCCGAAAGGCCATCTATGAGTACGTATCTGACTCGACCTCGCCTTACAACCCTGATCATTTCTTTCGCTTCACAGCTACAAGTTGAAAGTTGATGCTTGTGAAAAGGGAACTGTCAAAGAGCAGAAATTGCGCAATGTCACCGTAAACTATCTGTCTGTCCCCATCTCCTGATTGTTTTATCGACTGATCTTGCTTCTCAGCTATCGATATGGTTCCCTTATTGTGTTCGCCAACTACCTCGTTGTTCTTCAGGACAAGAAAGAGCCAGAAATTACCTTCACCGACTGGCTGAAAGAGCATCGGGAGATCACGAAACTTTTAGGAAGACGTTCACTCGACTAGTTACATCTACGGTGGCGTTATTTGTTTGATTCAATACTGTACAACTCCAAGGATTGCAACGTTAATCTTTCGTTAGCGAGAATTTTATGAATATTGTTGAACTTAGGACGCGCACACCGCTGTTTGATGCCCGCGATTGCGGAGGACCGAGGCCGAACATGGCCGAACGTGTTCCAAGCTGTCCCGGTCAGCTGTAGAGTCTCCGGCCTGTGGTCGACTACTGAGGCTGAGTTGCGTAACTTGCAGCAACTCCGGAGTAGTACTCAAGTCCTGTCAATGCCAGATGGCTGTGTTTGGGATCTGCATACCGGTGAATCCCTCCAAAATCCGTGCCGGAAGGAAACAAATATCATAACAAGGTGTGGCATCGTTCGGCGGAGGCTAATTCTTGACCCCATTTGTTTAGTTGACAGTGTCTGAACAATGAACCCCATGGGCCATATGAAGCGTTGAAAAATCACGTGCACCGTTGTTCAATCTAAGCTGTTTCGGCGCTTGTATTATGATCTCGGGGCCGTATCAAGTCTTCTTACTGTCGGATTCTGCAACCCACTGAATGTTGATGGAACTCTGCACGTCTCTTCAACTTTGAGCCTCGCGGCAAGTGCAAGTGATGTGTCTGAGGCTGTTCAACGATGGCATCAGCGTTTCAAGTTGACCAAAACCTGGCATACTTGAACACTGCTTGCGCTTTTACCAGTGACCTTACATTCGCCGGAGGCGCACAGGCCATCGCTGACTCCGGAAACGAGACGCAGCACGTAAAAGCAGACGACACCCGGCGATTGACGTGATAGCCTCCCCCCCGCCTCATTGCAGAAACCAGATCAAGTGGGATGCAGAGACACGTTTTACGAATCACCAGTACGTGAAATATCCTGCACTAGCCCTTGCCATTGTATTATATAACCGGTCTGATTCTAGCGACATTGGACGTGCCATCTCCGGCGAGATCGAGTCCTCTTTCTCGTAGTCCCCTTTCGCCCATTACAGCCCCGAATGAGCTGAGATCTCACAAGAAATCGATCCGTCAAGTTGCTTTCGAAAGGAGGCAAAAGATCGCTGTCCCTAACCCTCCGGCTGGAAGTATTATTCCTACTGCTTTCCCCTCATATCGACGACGTGCCGTAACACTCTGGGGTACCAGACCTTCGGAGAGATCCAGAATGGCAGAGGATCCTTCCGCTTGGATTGAGAAGAGTGCGGTTTCATGGTGTGCCTGTGCTTATTGGAGTACTGACTAGCTCATTCGTTAGAGACACCGTACAAGTGGGTTAAAGGTGAAGCACTGGGTAGAGGAGCACATGGGCTAGTATACCTCGGACTGAACGCTACGACGGGAGAGATGATCGCGGTCAAGCAAATTAGTTTCTCCCCCGATGCCCCCTCGACAGGTCGTCCCTCACCACAGACCATAAGGCGAGAGATGGAGAACATGGAAGCTCTCCGTCATCCAAACTTGGTCGAATATCTTGGCCTCGAGGAGGATGGTGAGTCTGTGTCCATGTACGTCCTATTTTACTATGGAGAACGACGCCAGAGTTTTTCCTAATTTCTATTTAGATTCATGGAATACATCGCCGGCTCTTCAATCCGAGCCAAAGTCCTCGAGCACGGTGCATTCGCAGACGACATGATCAAGTCATGTACATCCCAGATACTTCGCGGACTGGCATACCTGCACGACAACGGAATAATTCACGGGGTTAGTACCGTTACTACCGTATTCCAGCCTATTACCATCTTATTAATCTCCTGCCATCTGCCTAGGAACTGAAATCAAGCAATATATTGGTGGATTCCACAGGCGTATGCAAGATTGAAGGCCTGGGGTGTTCCGAGACTGAGATCCGGGATAACTCATGGGCAGTCCCTCGCGCCGTATTTTGGACAGCGCCCGAGGTTATCAGGACACAGTACAAGGCATACACCGCCATGGCAGACATCTGGAGCCTCGGGTGCGTTGTACTCGAGATGTTTACCGGGAAACGGCCTTGGTCGGAGCTCGAGGCCGTTGCCGTCCTGTTCAAGGCAAGCCATCTTGATGTTAACACGTAGCGCCTGTCGCTGATCTTATCTTTTGTATCTATAGCTGTATCATCAGACGCTTCGCCCCCAACCGCCCGCTGACGTCGATTTGAATCCGTGCGCACAAGACTTCATGGAGAAATGTCTTGCCTTGTCAGTATTATTCCTACCTGGGTGATATTATGTCTCATGGTTTCTAGGGACCCGGATGAGCGTACCAGTGCAGTGAACCTGATAAAGCATCCCTACCTTGTTCTACCTCCCGCCTGAGCGTTCGCAAGATTTTAGCCGACGCGTCCGCCAGCCAGGGGTGCGATCATTCGTACCCCAGTTTCATCCCTCCGAGTCCCCGTTATTCAATAATAACTGATTATTCGCCTCCTGCATGAATCCCAGACTCTATTTATAATCTACCTAGAACGCAATATGTCTGTATTTCCTTGTCCTCGTTGTCTATCTATTCCCCATCCGAGCTCTGTTGTACAGTATGTGTCTTTGCTGTATTTCTCCGTTATTTATCTGCATCATGATCTATCATGAGTTTGTTACAATTCACAATGCCACTTGTATCATATGTACTCCCTCTTTGTTTTGAAGCCGTTCAAGCCAAGACGAACTCGAAGTTGAACTTCCAACCAGATTTGGAGCCCCTGTCCTGATTTGGAACTGCCGGAACATGCCGAGCTCTCTTTCCTCCGACCACCATGCGCAGCGCGCGGCCTCCCGTCTTCCACCCCATCTATCGCCTATCTGCCT
This sequence comes from Mycena galericulata, assembly GCA_029289565.1. NCBI lineage: Eukaryota > Fungi > Basidiomycota > Agaricomycetes > Agaricales > Mycenaceae > Mycena > Mycena galericulata. Next base: position 160,201 of record JARKIA010000283.1, on the reverse strand, counting down.
GCTTACCCAGTTGATGAAGCTCTGAGAAAATGCCTCGATCTCGATGTATCCCTCGCTCGACCTGGCTTCTCTCGCGTACTTGGTTTTTTTTTTGTGCAAGTGAGAACTCGTTCTACCAGTGGTCGCCGTCTTGTACTATTGTTATGCACCTGTGTTACTCCGCCGCTGTCCTCGGCCAATGACCTTATAGGTATGATTTCACCCCATATCGCTCTACCACCATGTCCTTTTTTAAAACCAGGAAATACCGTTCCTTGGCTTGGTCCTGTGTTTACTTGCGACTTTTCCGCGCCTTATGCTAGCCGGTCTGGTTACTCTCAATCGATACGATGGGTGGGCGATTCATTCGACGGGCTGACAAATATCTTGCTTCTGCTTCCCTAAGCTTCCGTTTCATCGGTGCGGGAAACTGATGAATCGAGGGATGAACGAAATCTCAAGGTAAAATGCAATTGGGTAAACGAGGATCCTGGCTTCAACTTGCCCTATCTCGAAGCACGTCTTAACCCCCACTGAACGGAACCCAAGCCCGCCAAGCGGGGCTGAAGTACTTGTTTCCAATCCATTACTTTGTCGTAGCACACTTCCGTAATAAAAATCTACTAGGCGTTGTCCACACGCGCCCAAATCCGTCCGCATGCTGCGGCCTAGCCTGCACGTGCGTCCATACGCGTCTCAGACCTCTGTCTTTCTATACCACCATCTCCCGCCATGTCCACTCCTTCAAAACCGGTGAATATCACAAAGCGAGCGGTAGATCTCGCAGACGAGACTTCGGCCTCGGTATCCACCCCATATGGCACCCCCGACCTTCGTATTCTGCGTGCGCAATATGCGGGGACGCCCCCGCCCCCTAATATTCCACCGCGGAGCACGCCATCCTTGCGCCCACAGGTCTCCGACACTTCACTGATTCCTTCACCTGACGGCCAACCCGGATCGTTTAAACCGGGATCGTTTGGTGGCATAAGTGCCGCATTACGTCCCAAGACCTCTCACAATGGCAGCGATACACCGCTAAGCCTTGACCTGGACGATCTGCCAGACGAAGAGAAAGCGCGCGTCTTGAGGCGGCATCTGGTCTCCAAGGAGGAACGACAGAATCTGGGCGAGGCTACCCCTGCGTCCGAACTGGACGTTCCACTCGGCTCTCAGGCAGGTGGATCGGGTTCCCGCAGATCTTCTTCGGGAACGCCAACCACGGTGCAGAGAGAGGATTCAGAGCCGTTTCCTATTCCGTATCATGCGCCTGGTGCAGATGTAACGTACGTATCTTCACTCGACTCGGTTTGTACCCGGTCTCATTTTGTTCCAAGGCACGATATATATAAATGGCATTCGGACCAGCAGAAGCTGGCTGCCCGCGGTCGTGCTGCATCATTCACCGCCGCGCGCCCGGTCACCCCAGATCCAGCGTTCGAACATATCCACGAACCTGGTGGATTCCGTCGGAACTATGTTCTCATGCGTGCGACGGAGCGCGGCGAAGAAGAGCCCCGCATCCTCAACAACTTCATCGAGTTCTTGTACATCTTCGGGCACTTCGTGCGTCCACTTTTCACTCAATTCACACCGGGGCTTACTCACGTTTCCAGGCGGGAGAAGACCTCGAGGAAGACGATGAAATTGATGAAGATGAGGAGATGGCCGCGGAGACGGCGGCGGCAGGCTCCTCCGAGACTGCCCCACTCTTGGGCAGTCGACCGGTCAGTAGGTCCCTATCGCGCTCCAGACATAAGCGCGGCTCGTCGATGGCGCGACACGGAAATGCAACTGTTCCACAGGCGGTGCTCATGGTATGCCGTCTTCATAGTTCCGGTGCAGCACAATCTTATGGTTTTGTTTAGTTGCTGAAGGCCTTTGTCGGTACGGGGGTGCTGTTTCTCGGGAAGGCGTAAGCATTCCCTATGATAGTCCCTATGATAGTCCCTAGCCCTCAGCTCACCACCGTCCAGCTTCTACAACGGCGGGATTCTGTTTTCGTCCCTCCTTTTCATATTCATTGCTCTTATCTCACTCTACTCCTTCCTGCTGCTCGTCCGAGCGAAATTCGTCGTTTCGGGAAGTTTCGGAGGTCCGTACCTCACTTGCGTTCGTTCTCGCCATCTTACCTTCCACAGACATTGGTGGTGCCCTCTATGGGCCTTGGATGCGCTACCTCATCCTTGGGTCCATCGTCGTCTCCCAGATCGGTTTCGTCTCTGCCTACATCATCTTTGTCGCACAGAATCTTCAGGTATACATCAACGTTCCCAATCCAGCAGATCCCCTGACAACGCCCCCTCTAGGCCCTCGTCATGGGCATCACCCATTGCTTAAAACTGATTCCAATACACTACTTCATCATAATACAGCTCCTCGTCTTCCTGCCGCTCGTGCTCATCCGGGACCTCGCAAAACTGAGCACCACGGCCCTCGTCGCGGACGGCTTCATCCTCGTCGGTCTGGTCTACATTTTCAGCACCGAGATCTCCATCGTCGCCGAGCGCGGTGTCGCGGACATCGCACTTTTCAATGCAAAGGACTTTTCGCTCTTCGTCGGGTACTTGACTTCTTTCCTCCTCTTCATCTGTTGTGATCCTGAGCTCGTGAATCTAGGGTAGCGGTCTTCTCTTTTGAGGGCGTCGGGATGGTTATTCCCATTACCGATGCAATGAAGGAACCGCACAAGTTCCCCAAGGTACTGACCGGAGTCATGCTGGGCGTGCTAGGTATGAACCTCGCCCTATCCCTCGGACATGTGAAGCTCACGCTTTCCTTAGTTCTCTTCGGAGGAGCGGGTGCGCTCGCCTACGCCACTTTCGGCTCTGAGATCCAGACGGTCGTCCTCGTCAACCTCGACGCTGAGAGCAAGATGGTGCAGTCGGTATGTTTATCATTCAAAGCAGGTCCTTTCGCTGCCCGCTGACCTGCGTTCTCAGGTGCAATTCATCTACGCGCTGGCCATCATGCTTTCCGTGCCCCTTCAGCTGTTCCCCGCCATCCGTATCATGGAGAACGGGCTCTTTACGCGCAGCGGCAAGGTCGACACTCGCGTCAAGTGGACGAAGAACATCTTCCGCTTCGTGACAGTTTTCTTCGCGGCGCTGCTCAGCTGGGTTGGCGCCGCGGATCTCGATAAGTTCGTCGCCTTCATCGGGTGCTTCGCTTGGTGAGCCTTTGCCCATCCTTCCTCTTTCCGTCCCCAGTCCGCTTACTGAGCGGGCAGCGTCCCGCTTTGCTACGTCTATCCCGCGATGCTGCACTACAAGGCGTGTGCCAACACGCCGCGCAAGAAGGCCGCGGACATCGCGATGATCGTTTTTGGGCTAGGGGCCGCGTTCTATACGACGATGCAGACCGTTAAGGTCCGTCTATCTTGTTCACCTCCCTCTTGCCCGTCACTCATGCATACGTCGTGTATCTGCAGCTAATGCTGGAACCGGACAACGGGGGCCCGCCTGTTTTCGGAAACTGCGATGTCCCTCCGTCGTAAAACTTTGATTCCTTAATTCATCGCGGGAGGGAGTGGTACTTAGAGCGCCGGAACAACACATGTGTACATGTAATCATCACAATTGAAGACGCGTAAGATTCCTTACTTTATCGGGACATGCCTAGGCTGCAGCCCTGAGGGTCCCAGTTATGTGTGCCGTGACTTGGCTACAGATGAGTCTATCGGGCATAGGGAGGCCGTTCATTCAGGCACTTGATACAAGGACCCCCGTTTATCCTAAAGTAAGTCGGATCCCGGAGTTCGGACAAAAGTTTGCGAAATTTTTGGAAAAAAAATCAAAAGTCACCGCCGTTCAAAATCAACGTTTTTGCCCACCTTAGAAACCGTGGGAACGTAAAATTAGTTCGAACAAAAGTCTACCAGAGGCCGATGTTCCGGATCCGACCTCAAGTGGTGCAAACGGGGGTCCTTCGATACAAGACGTACAAGTTCGATAAGGACTACACCCCAGCGATCCAACTGGCGGTGGAACTGCGACGTTCTTCATCATACTCCCTTTCGGCCTGCACAGCACGCCCTCGGTCAAAAACCGCTGATGGCCAATCAAGCTCGCTATCTGTGCTTGCGTTGTCCGAATCGCCTTTCATTCGAATGGGCAGTTCTAAGTATTGGATGTTCGCCAAGTTCTTATAGTCCGCATGCGCGAACCGCTTAAGCACACACTGGAGGTAGTGCCAGCGGATAAGACCAGCAGGGGGGTTTTTGGCATGTGTCGGTTGAGGAGGAGATACGGGGTACCCATGGAGTTTCGGACAATCTGACTTTGAGACCGGAAGCATGCCTCCATGTATCGGGAGTACATAACCCGGGGACTCAATAGCAAAAACATGACACTCATAGAGATTCTAAGGGCTTGTCAACATAGGACTAAGAAGGTGGATTGAACTCCTCACTGGTGACAACACCCGTAGGCCGAATTCGTAGTTAGAGAACCAATAGTCCAGGTTCAAGTTCAAAGTAATCCCAAAGATCTCGTCGTAGACAGACAGAGCCGGAATGGGAGCAGATGTGGTGAAATCCCGAAAAATTTGACGCGCGAAGTGGTCGCCCATGCGCTTGGGGCAGATACGGCCATTACCTATTGGACTAGAGCATCCTGACACCCAGCAGACTCCATCCCGCCGTTTGACCGGATCGTCCACGGTGCTATTATCGCTCCCACTCGCATAAGAACTTGAACCACTCTTGGATGACCCCTCACGCTGGCTGATTTTGGATAGACCCACGATGACTCCGGCGGGCAAGACGTAACGATAAGTCGAAGCCATCAGCGGCTCCGTATTAAAGACGCGACGCGATTGCTGCTGGGCTTCGTCCCAGACGAATAGCGACCCACGCGTCGCGGCAGGATCACAAATATCGTGCGCCATGTCGATCAACCACTTCGAATGTTCTTGCCCGGAAAATCGAAGGAAATCGCCGAGGAGTCCGCTGAGGAGGCGGACGTCATTTGAATTCGGAGGCGGAACGCCATACGACATCGCTTCGGTGGCAAGAGCGTCGCTTGTGATATCCTCAAGTGGCGGGTCATGGTATAATCCAACGCAGTCGGCGCGGATGCACAGCGCAAGCTGGCCTGTTACTTGTTGGAGTGAGGAATTACTGTTGAATTGGGAGGTGGCAGCGGACGATGTTTCGTCGGACATGAGGGAAGAAAAATAGGGGGAACTTGCTTGTCTCGAGCTCAGTGGCCTCGCAATCAAACACGCTCAAATACCCAGGTCAAGCAAGTTTTCTGCACGTCCATAGATTCGAGCTCTGTCAGGAAAATTTGGACAATGGTACATACATATAGCTTTCGAAATTGATCTGGAATTACTGAAGCTGCTGCTACGCCCATGCCGCCTTCACCAAGTCTGCAGCCCGCTCTGCGATCACGTAGGTCGCGACCTGGGTATGCGCCGCCGGGATAAAGGGCTACATAAGATCAAGACACGCTTCATCCAGCAAATATACACGACTCACCAGCACCGATGCATCGATGACGCGCAGCCCGCGAGCACCCTTGACGAGGAGGTCGGGATCGACCACCCCGTCCGTGCTCCCCCGCGCGGACATGCCCGCGGTTCCGACAAGGTGCGACGAGCTCCCTGCCGCCGCAATAATCGCCGCCTCAAGCGCCGCGTCGTCGTCCGTGGTGCCCGCGATGGCGTTCGCGGGGCTGAGAATGTACCCCGCCCACACGGGCGCCGTGACGAAGCGCTGCGCCATCTTGACAGCCTCGCGCAGCGCGTGCAGGTCCGTATCGTTCGCTAGCAGCCCTGGGTCGATGAGCGGGGGCTCGAAAGGGTCGGTGCTGTTGATCGTCACGGAGCCGCCTGGCGGTAAATTGATTTCAAGTTAGCGGATGCGTACGGGAGACGCAACGTACGGCTCGTGGGGGCGACGACCGCGGTGCCGATGCTGAAGAACCGGCCGGGCATAAGCCCGCCGAAGCTCCCCGCCTGCGATCCCGTCAGACGGTAGCGAGTGTCACGACAACACTAGTGCCCACCGTGAACATCAGCTCGACGTGCGGCGAAGCCGGCCCCGCCGCAGGGTCCTCGCCCGGCGCATACACACCTGCGATACGCGCCCACCCGACATGCGTCACCCCGATCGCCGTGAACGGCCCCGTGCGCGTCGCGTTCCACTCCGCCTCCGCCTCTGTGCGCCGCGTCGCATTCTGCTGCACCGCTTCGAGCGTCTCGTTCCCGCTCACCGCCCACGTCGGGTCCACAAGGGGGTGATCCGCCGCGTTCTGCCCGACGCGCGGCAGGTCGAGGAGGACCGGTAGTCCAAGCGCGGTTAGCGCGGTTTTGTTGCCCACGCCCGAATGCTGGAGGATGGATGGCGTGCCTACTGCCCCCGCGGACAGGATGATCTCCTTGCGGGCGGTGACTGTCAACCGCGGCGCTACGTTACCCTCAGTTTCATGTCCTGCAGAGAAAAGAAAATACGTACCGTTTTGATCCTGCGAGAATTCGATGCTGTGGAAAGAGACACCATCGCTGCTTGTATTCGCAAGCAGCCGGGTCACCCGGGCGTTTAGAAGGATGTCCAGGTTCGGCCGCTGCTGGATGTCTGGCGGTAGGTACGCCGTCGCGGCGCTGCTACGTTCACCATCCCCGATCGTTTCCTGCAGCCATCCTAACGCGAGTTCAGTCTTAGCAACAGACCACCGGTACATGATTATAATGCGCACCGACCCCGAGGGGCGTGCCTGAGTTCATGTCGAGGTTAAAGGGAAACTCCTCGGGGAGCTCCTTGGTGGTCTGCAGGACGCGCGCGCTGGCGGGGTAGCCGAAGCCCGTCAGGCTCACGGACATCATTCCATGGGTGCTGTGCACGCGCGGGTCGAACTGTCCGCGCGTGTCGTGCCCGTCCGCTGGCGCCGTCCAGTTCTCGTTCTGCGGCATCGTCAAATAAGAACAGAGATAAAATTACCCAGTGTACCTTGAAGAAATACGGAAACAGGTTGTCCCAGGACCAACCCTCATCGCCAGTCACCGCCGCATAACGATTAAAATCCTCCGCCGAGCCACGGGTGTAATACATCCCATCTATAGGGTTTTAGGGCCCGAGGCAAACGACGGGCGGGGTGCGTACTATGGGAGCTACAGCCCCCCAGGATATGCGCACGGGGGTATGGTCCTGTGCGCCCTCCCAGCCCGAGCTGCGGCGTCGTGGAGAAGTTCCAGCTCCAAAGTGGATTTGAGGCCATGTCGACGACGAGGAATGGGGCCTCCGAGTCGAGAACACCCGCATTCCTGGGAAGAAGAATGGTGAATTAAGGCAACGAATAAAGCGAGGTGCCTCTCACGACACACCCGCCTCGAGAACGAGCACGGAGAAGTCTGGATTCTCAGTGAGGCGGTTTGCGACGACACTGCCGGCGGTCCCGCCTGCATACGGTGAGCGGAGATACGCAGTATGACCGAGAGTGAGAGACGAATCACCTCCCACGACGACAAAGTCGTAGCTCAGACTTGGGAGAGTAGACACGGAGGTGTATAGTTTGGCGTAGCATCCGCTGAGGAATACGCTCCAGAGGAAGACGGACAACAGGGTGAACATGATGTGCTGTTCTTGGAACTCGGCCCTCGAGAGTTACTCTTATGCGGGAAAACATTGGCCATTGGTCAGGTATGTTCCTGGCCAAAACAAGAGAGGGAGGAGAATGCCTTGAAAGGAATCGAAGTCTGTCATGGCGGCGTATTGCGTTTAGCCGAAGATGCAGATTGAGGGGAGTCGGGCTATAACTGATTCCCGAGACTAATGAGAAAGACGAGTTCTATGTATTCGAGAAGAAACTTGAGAACCGCGCGCGGACGGTGGCAAGGACATGGGCAATAATATCTTCAGAGCAGGGATCCCATCACGCGCGTCGACAAAGAACTTTTCTGCGGGTGAGCAGAGGCGAGCTTGCTTGAGTGGATGAAGGGTTTGGACCTGATCCAGGGAGAGCTCAAGCAAGAACGGTTGAAGGAGCAAATTCGGAGTTTTCGGCTCGGCCTGGCAGGCATTTTCGGCCGGTGATTGCCGGACTTTGGTTGAAGTCGAACGTCTTGGACAATTCAACAGCTTCGCTCGCTGAGTGCGGGGTCATTGACCTGCTTACGCTCCACTTTAATCTTCATGGATCTTATACTCATTGGATTGCCGATATTTCATGGCTGCAAGAGCGCAACATCAGGAAAAACTATTTTTCTACCAAGTTGCCAGTGCCGACTTGAATTTTACGAATGCAGCGGAAGCACAGGCCCATCCAAGGGAGAATCTCTTGAGTGAGCAGCGGCCTCCCTTGTCAAATCGCTCCCGGAGGCTGGCCAAGTCGCGTGGGCTTCGAAAATGTCAAAAAACATCTCTTGACTGACATCGCTCTTGCATCGCTCCTCAGGCTGGGTTTACAAGATCGAGCGAGTCTCCTCTCTTCACAGATAGTCACTTGACTTTATCCAACTCGTTTCGTAGGCCGATGCCCCACGTATTCTGCCTTCACTACTGAAGAACGGGGCTCTGTGGCCTCAATCAACCCCAGAAACCAGGACATGCCATCAATATTAATCAGTGGCTGTGCGTCCTTAAAAACAGAGACTCCACCAGCGAGTTTTTTTGCGCGTCCGTGAATTTGAGCTCTGTTCCGGAAAGATGATCGATGGTACGTCGGGTCTGCTCCATTTGGGGTGCAAAAGCGCGGGGACAGACGAGAGGGATTGAAAGTGGACAAAATATTCGTGATATGCGGGTGTGGTAAATTAAAAGATTGAAGCCAGAGCACCCAAATCTATCCCCGGGGCAAAGGGTTCAAGCGTCAAAGGGCCACACGACGCCTCTCTCTGGCTGCCCGCCCATCCCAAGCACCATGTACTCGCTGCCCATGCCCGCCGGGTCCACGAGCCGGCGTGCCGCCTCCCGGATGGCGGTTTTCGTCTCGTCCGTCTGGGCCGTGGATACAAGGAACTCCGTGCGCGCCTGGAGACCCATCTTTTCGAGGAAAGCGGATTGCGGGAGCGGGCCCTGGGGGGTCACTGTGGGGTCCCAGTAGGTCAGCATCACAACGCAATGCGGAGAATGCAGAGAAATGGGAAATGGAGTGCCTACGTAGATCTTTAACCGCCTCGGCGAGGTATGCGAAGTCGACGTTCGCGGTGAGGTCGCACTGCCCCGGGGCGTGCAAGACGTCTACGATTTTGTGGTCTTTGAAGGCCTGGTACGTACGTAGGTCGTGAGTGATGAATGTACGAGGCGCGAGGATGGCCATAGATACGCACCCTAAACGACTGGTTGAAGGCCCGGCTGGCGCCATAGTCTACGATGAGGGCGCAGCCCCGGGACGGCGAAACATCACGCTTCCCGCAGATCAGCCTGCCAAGCGCGCGCATCGTTTTGAATGCTACGGGCGATACTTCGAGGCGGGAGCCGACGGGCAGATCTTTGAAGCGGGGAGACGAGATGCCGAGCAGGTTAGATGCTGCGGTGGGTTGTGGGGCCAGTACATAACGAAAGCGCGGGTTCGCGCTGGCGTCTTCCTTCTCTGCCCCAGATTCTGAGGGGGCAGCGGCGATCTCCTTGGTGCTTTCTGATTCTGCGAGGGCGATTAAAACTTCTTGCCAGCCTTGTTCTGTTTTCTGGGACGGGCTTAATCGTTGAGGCTCACAGATACAAGCAGGAGAACGCCACCTCTATCGTATGAAACGGGAGTGCATCGAAGAACTCGTGTGCGATGACCATGGTGTACATTCTAGGGTCCACCGGGATCTGCTCGATAGAGTCGTGCCATTCGAGTGTGGCTCCATACGTGGCGGCGGTTGGCGCCAGTCGCGTCTCCTGAAGCGCGCGCAGCGCCGGGCTCGTCTCGACCAAATGCACACTACGCAGTTTATTCCCGCCGAATTGCCCAGCGACCTTGAAAAAGATCAGCATACCACTCGCACAGACGCAGAGATTTCACCAACTCGAAGAACATCGTGCATAAGCGTGCCGCGCCCAGGGCCGAGCTCGACAAGCCGGATACGCAACTGCTTGACGGTCCGCATCCATTGCGCCAGTAACCAGACGCCCAGCAGCTCGACTACGGGGTTTGTTATTTGTTAAAAAATAAATACAGCCTACTGCCAATTACCTCTCCGAAAACCGAGCTGATTTCGGGGCTCGTAACAAAGTCGCCTTTGGCGCCGAAGATTGGGTTTTGCGGGTTCATGTAGTACCCTTCGGTTGGGTGCGACAAGCACAGTTGCATGTAGGTCGAGAATGAGATCGGTCCGGTCGCCTTTGGGGAGCGCTCGGTGAGTTCAGACGCGTCAAATCAGTGGGCAGCCGTTCGTTACTTTTATGCCGTCCATGATAATTTTTTCAACGGAAGTTATCGTGGGCGAAATGGACGTGTTCGACAACAGTCTCCGGCTATGTCGTGCCCCCACAGCATGTAAGGGCCATCGGAACCTAATTTTGCGGCCCAGAGAAGCTCGGAGGATGGGCATGACTCGGTCGAAAGAGTCAAGAGGAGTAGGACCGAAATATGTAGCGAAACTCCGCAAAGCAACGATGAAGTTCGGAACCGGGTTAGAAAAAATCGGTGACTCTTGTGACCGAGCGTTTCTTCCATAAAATCGACCTTCGCCTCGTCTGCAAAGCACATCTCTTGCATCCAAGGGAATCCGCTCTACCAGACCCTTCAAAACCCGCCTTAATAACACCTAACCCACTCCCCCCCTCCCATGGCGACCCGTAAATTGCTTCTTCTGCTTTTTTATTTTTCCTTCCTTACACGACCACGGACAGGCATCCAATTCGAAAACCACAGCGACATCGGCGTGTTCTCCAAGTTGACGAACGCGTACTGCCTCGCCGCCATCCAGGGCAGCACAAATTTCTACTCCGCGTTCGAGAGCGAGCTCGGGGACGTTATCCCGATCGTGCACACCAGCATCGGCGGCACGCGGATAATAGGGCGGTTAACAGCAGGTGCGGAGGGCTGGCATCCCGTGTCCTGAATACCCTTTGAATGAATGAATGAATGAAGGAAACCGCCACGGCCTGCTCGTCCCAGGAACAACAACCGACCAAGAGCTGCAGCACCTGCGCAACTCCCTCCCGGACGCTGTCGCCATCCAGCGCGTGGAGGAGCGGCTCTCCGCACTCGGGAACGTGATCGCGTGCAACGACTACGTCGCGCTCGTGCACCCCGACGTCGACCGCGAGACGGAGGAGATCATCGCGGACGTGCTGAAGGTCGAGGTCTTCCGGCAGACGGTCGCGGATAATGTCCTCGTCGGGAGCTACTGCGTGATCACGAACCAGGGCGGGCTGGTGCACCCCAAGACGAGCGTGCAGGACCAGGACGAGCTGAGCAGTCTGCTGCAAATACCGCTCGTCGTGCGTCCTTTTTGCCGTTCGTCGTCTCACGCACACTCACCCTTGTCGAATGTTATGTAGGCGGGCACGGTCAACCGCGGATCGGACGTCATCGGTGCCGGGCTGGTGGTGAACGACTGGTGTGCATTCACTGGTCTCGAGACCACTGCGACGGAGATCAGCGTCATCGAGGCGACATTCAGTGCGTATTATTCCTCTTCCTCCTTCGAAATCTCAAGCATTCTCTTACCATCTTCCCAGAGCTCCAAGGCCAAGACTCCACAAAAATCATCGGCGAGATGCGGGATGCGCTCATCGACAACTGGGCATGATAGATTCTGGTATAATCTATTCTTTGTGCGCTGGCTGTATGTTATCATTTCCGAATTCTCACTGCACTGTATCGCTATCCATACGTCGTTGTTGGAATAGACTTTTTTCTTGTTGGAGATGTTTGCTTACTCATTCGCGCGGACTAGATATGAAACCAACGATTTGACCCGAAAGACGACGATCCGAAAGGAAGAAGACAATATTATTCCCTTCAACTCGAGCACTCCGACGACACATCGAAAGAAACGACAACAGTTGTCGCGTTCCGTCGGTCATGGATGTAATCGACGGAAGCGCAGTGCAGCAGAGAAGTAAGTGTGCACCATCTCCTTGACGTTAGAAAAGAACATGAATTTTCTTCTTTCAGGGTCGAACCTATTCTATCCGATCCGTGTTCTGTACGCAAGGATGTCGCAGACACACAATATTGATGAAGCAAGTCGTCGTCGCGTTGCGCAGGGGAAAGGATTCCTACCGTCTGAAAAATGGTTGTTGCCATCGAACACACGCGACACTGCCGGAGCTGCGCAGAGGGTCCCGTTTCGCCTACTAAATAATTGCCTACGATTTGCATCGTGTGCATTGCATCACGAATTTAAGGAGGTTACCCGCAGGCCCAGCGTGCGTTCCGCGAAGTAGGTGGTGAGACCATATTAACGAGGACTACTGGACTACTTGAACCAGTGCCGCAAATGCTTCAAGTTCTTGACAAGGAACGGCGTGCTCCGAAAAAAATAAAAAAGACGGGTGACGGCGCGTGCTGTCACTGCTCGCCGTCACGCCCCCGACACGCTTTCACGATGCCCTCCGACTCCGACTCTTGCCCTTGCTGCGGGTTCCCCGAGTCGGCTTCCCGACTGGCCCCGCCGCTACCCTCATCTCCCTGCCCGGAGCTTCGACGCTCAAACACCGCCCCTTTGGAGACCCAATACCCCGAAATCCACAGAGAGATAGCCGCAGCATCGAAGTCTATCGCATTCATCGACGAGAGAATGGAGTATCTGCAGCCTGTACTCGCCGAGCTGGTGGCCAGGCGCCAGGAGCTTCAGGATTTTGTAGCAGATCACCAGAGAGTCTTGGCGCCTATCCGCACGGTGCCAAGCGACGTCCTCCAGGAGATTTTCCTGTGTTGCGCGGCCCGGGACTCGGCCCCGAATAAAACGTGGAGTCCGTCCACCGACCCAGAGTGGGTCCTGGCGCAAGTGTGCCGCTATTGGAGAGCGTTGGCACTCGCGACCCCCCGAATATGGCGGCGTGTCTTCATCACCCGCCCATATTTCTCGCGTTATATCCGACCTGCTGTGCTTTCACTTCAGCTGGAACGCTCCGCTGAAGCTCCTCTTGCCATCGCAGTCACGGCCTCATTCCCAGACGATGGTGCGCGGAACCTCATTCTGGACTGCTTATTTCCGGTAGCCCACCGCTGGCAGGACGTCGACATCATTCTCCATCCCTCAGACGTTAATCGTTTCTTGGAACGCAATCATAGCACGTCTTTTCCGGCCTTGACCACGCTCAGTCTGTTGTGGTACAATTACCGAGGCCAAGACTCGACGACATTCGAGCCTATCTTCCGATCCACTCCCGTTCTGGAAGAGCTGTCTTATGCTAGCACGCTCGACGACGTAGACAAATCCGCGCTGCTGCACATCCACATCTTTCCACTGTCACAACTCAGAAATCTGTCCTTGAAGGGCCACTGGTACGAGCCAGCAAGCATCTCGAAAGTGTTCCGATCGGCCTCTGAACTCGTCGAACTTTCGCTGGACTCGTGCTGGAATGTCGACCGGGATACAACTCCCCGACCCGACACTCCCGCAAGCCCCGACACTCTCCCCCATCTTCGTACTTTGTCTCTCTGCAGCGGCGACCCGTCCATTCTAGACCACATAACCGCTCCAGCCTTGAACGACTTGAGTATCACCGCGACCCCGCAGGAATTCGACGAAGACGCCGTCCTCCCCACCGCGCTGATATCGTTTTTAACCCGGGCTCCTACGGCTGGCGCGTCCCTCATCATCACACATCTCACGCTGAGCGAGGTCTGGATGTCCACCGAAGGAGTCTTTGCGATCCTCAGCCTCACCCCGCACGTCAGCAGCCTCGTTTTGGAGTTCCCGGAGTCTGCTTTCGACATGCACTTTATGCAGGCGTTAACCCTCCATCCTGGGCCCGCCGCGGGAAATCTGGTCCCCCGCATCACGTACCTGGAGCTCGGATGGAAGTTCACGTGCGGCACCGCTGCGCTGGCGGACATGCTGGGGAGCCGATGCGCCCCCAGTGGCTGTCTCCGCTCCGTACGACTCGGATATTGGCCTAGCAGCCCAGACGACCTGCTGGCCTTCGAGACTTTGCGTAACCGGGGACTTGAAATCATTTTAGTCTACTAATACATGTATTGGTCCGGTATGTGCGCAAGTCGACCTTCATGACCTCTTGAACTAACCATCTCTTCTTCCGTAGAGCGACGGGAGAGCGCTTCTTGGTTGATTTTTCTTTTTGGCAGAGATGCATATGAACACTTCAAGCCGCGGCTTGGTTACGAGTGCTGTATTGACGTCGAATCATAGTAAACTTGAACATACCAGGAAATTAGAAGCCGTAGCAGTAAGCCTGCGAGAAATTCGTTCATGCCGACACCCTCGTCAAACACTTCTTGAAGCCGCTAGTACTATCATTGCGCAACATTTTTGTGTACTGAATTTGCTGTCGGTATTCTTTACTTACATCGCAATATCAATTCAGACACCAAAAAAAACAGTAATTCGTGGCCAAAGGACTGCTGTTTTGCCAAGTAAGGGCTGATCCTCCAGATGTTCAAAATTGGACATTACCTGGACTCACATTCTTGCTCTGCATACTTTAGTTTTTTGTTTTCTTTGTCCTTTTCCATCTCACGAACTAAAACATGATACCCAACGCCGTTTCCCGCACTCTGCATATGACCTCCTCTATACCTGGAATGTGCTATGTAATGGCACGACTTTCGTACTTTCTGAATCAATGTCTGTAGATTGGCATCTCACGAAGCGTCTCGGCAACCATCATGCGAATGCGAGGCCTAGATCTCGTTTGGATCGTGTGGCAACAACAAAACGGGTCTGAGCCACAATTTACAAGGTCGTTGAAATCCACTGCGCAACCGCTCGGCGGCGCTCCTCCCGCTGCTCTAAACTGCTCTCCACATCTCTCCCAAGATCCAAACCCAACGATGCCTCGCTGTCCGTGCCCTCATCATCATCCGAGTCCCCCTCCATCCTCAGCGGCACCTCGGGAAAGTTGATGTCCGCGAGACATATGCGGCGGTTCGCGAGTGGATCATCTGCCGCTGTCACCCGGCACTCTCCATCGCGCCGCTGCACGCGATGCGCCATGGCGCTTGCATTCCCGGTCGAGGTGGTCACGGATTTCTACCTGCGGCGACTGATTTTCGAGAGGCCGACAGTGATTCCGGCGGGAAGAGCGTAGCCGTAGGTCGTCGCAGTTAGCGGGTCTGTGGGGGCGATGGGACTGCTGCTGCGGCGCCGTCCATACGAGCAGCGAACCGCGGAGATTGGCGGGGTCGCAGATGTCGTGGGTGTTTTGAGCCTGAGGCCTCGTGGCGGGAGTAGCGGAGGAAGGAGCCGAGGGGAGCGCTGAGGAGGCAGAGAGTTCGGAGGGGGTATTAGCCGGAGGGGTGGTGTCGGGGGTCATGGCTGTGGCGGCGAGCGTGTTGGTGGAGATCGTTGGTGGTGGTACGGGATAGAGACGGACGGAGGGGGCGTTGACGCGGAGCTCGAGTGTTCTTGTGGGGTCCAGTGGAGCGGCATCGTCTTGCATGGACAGTTCCAGATGGAGGATGGTTGGGAGGAAGGGACTCTTGCAATGACATGGTGCTGGTTCTTGACGAGGTGAGAGTGCACCAGGTGTAACCATGTAAAGGCCCCTAATTACCAAGTACATTGATCGCGGCCCGATTCCCGAACCTTGACCGGCGGGCGCCGTCAGTTTGCGGCGCGTTGACGGCTGCCCAGTTGCCAAAAGTTCATCGTCTTCAAGCTCTACTCCGCCCCCACAAGCCGCGCCGGCAGCGCCACCACCCGCCGCCGAAAAGCTGCTCGGATGTCCCCATTTGCGGCACCGAGCTGGCCCACTTCTTGGGCATATTCTGCGCCAAGGGTTGCACAGCTGTTGCAGCCCGAGCGCCAGCGCCAGGCGAGCAGTTCTCCGAGGACAGCGATGCACCAGAATCGGAGGATTGCGCGACAGTGCCCACGGATGCCACAGCACCAGTGGCGGCGCGAATCGCCGCTATGCGCGTGAGTGGCCGCCCCAGACGGCACGCTTGGACTGCTTAGAAATAGTACGCAGGCATAGGATGAGGAAATTTATCGAAAATGAAGTGACATGTACCGCTGTATGGGCCAGTGACCGCCATACATCAAGTCGTCAACACCATGACAGAGTGCGAAGAAATTATCCACCCGTAGAGGAGTTGAAATCATAGGGCGCGCAGAGAATCGATGTTTCTAATTTGCTGTTTGTTAAAATCACCAATGGGGTTGATTTTCATGGTAAAGAAGAATCCAGGTGGCTAGTATACATGGGGAAGAGTATTCAGAGTGCATTTGGGAGGGCAAGTAGGGAGGGGGACAGTGGCAAAGGCGGTCATGTGTCCCAGGGCACTGCACTTGGGCCTAGGCTGTTGGGAGATTATCCAAATTTACGGTAGTTATAAAAAAAAACCAACTAATGATAACTTGTGGTTCTCCGATTTCCGCCGCTAGTGAATGACTGAATTCTATGCCGACACCGCTAGTGGAGCCCCACCGAAGCGTTCTTGGAAGAACGTCTCCGCCGCTTTTACGGCGTCATATTCCAGGAGGTATAGTTGAAGCTCTTTGGCTGCAGATACTTGTGAGCTGATGATGCCGAGCTTGAATTGACTTGGCTTACATCGTGCCATGTCAAAGCCTGTCTTCGAAGCCTGTTCGAGGGATTCTCGGTTCACGAACTCTCCGCGCTGTTTTCGAAGATCTTGATACGCCCGGAGCCTATCTGGGATGTCTTCCCGTCGAGTTCCGGAGGGGAGTAAACACCCCACAGCTCCGGCTTCCTCGATGGCCATTCCTGCACCTTGTCCAAGCAGCGGCAGTGTTCCGTGTGCAGCGTCTCCAAGAAGCACCGCTCGCCCCCGGATCCAAGTTGGTAAGAGAGGTACCACCTCCAACTTCCATCTGTGAACCGAGCTATGGACCGGTAGATCAAACATGCGCAGGAACTTGGGGTCGAAATCCCAAAACATTGCTGTGACCTCCTCTAGAGTTGCAGTCGGCGTCCAGGCTGTAAATGATGTATTTAATAACCTACTCGAAGACTAACTCTGTTCCGCTGACCTGCTTCGTCTTGGAGTGAATCCGGATAAAATGCGACGACGTTGACGAGAGATCCACCCCGGCATTGGTAGAAGAGGAGCATCCGGAACGGCCCTTCCTTCGTGATGACACTGCGAGTGCCACTGACTCCGCCATAGAACCATTCAAGTTCTGGTATGTTTTGGAGGTTCGATGCCTCTAAAACCGTGCGGAAGCAGGACAAACCGGAGGATTGCGCATCCTCAACGCCTCCGATGATGTCAGTGCGGATGACCGACTGAAAAACTGTTCGTGCCATGAAAGAGAAAAGGACTGAATGCGTACATGGATTCCGTCGGCCCCGATGACAGCATCCGCCTGGACGACTTCACCGGTATTCAAAGTTACCGTGCCCTCTTCAGGGTCACACGCGACAACCTTGGTTCCAAGGCGCAATTTAGCGGGCGGACCTTCGCCTTCACCCGTCGCCAGCCGTTTCAGTTCCTCGTACAGATCGCTCCGGTGCACAAATAATCCCTGCTAGGCATCAGGAATGCTCATCGACGCTGCAATATAACTTACGCTCGCATCCATAGCAGGAACCAACCATTTGTACCTCGTGCCTTCTCCACCCCCACGGTCAAAGACGACGCTCTAAGATGGCACTCAGAATAATTCGTGCCCGAAATGGTGTAAACAGACCTCACGCCAGGGGACACCCTTCAAATTGTTCCTGGACACCCCGAGATGGTCGAGAACCCTCAATGAGTTGGCCTGTATGCCCAGCGCAGCGCCAATTTCCGACTTGATTTCTGCAGCTTCGAATATCTACGAAATCAGATTAGCACGACGTCCAGGAAAAGACCAAGAGAAGGGACCTGGACAATGTGGCCATTTCTTCTGAGCGCTACGGCCGCTGTCAGGCCGCCGATGCCTGCGCCGACGATGGAGATGTTGAGAGGTTGGGAAGAGTTGGTGGAAGACATTTTGCAGAACCCCCCTCTCTCAAGGGCAGGCTTATATACCCTTCACCAGATGAATGCCGTAGAAGAATTGACATTCTCAATCGTCCGTTTACAGCCGTTACCAAAAGTATGTACGGGTGTGACAGAATTTCACTCTTCGATTTCTGCTTACGATTGTTTGTCAATGTGGAGCCCCACTCAGTGGCTGATTTGCAGTGCGCAAATGGGTGGCTCCACCCGCCAAATATCTCCGCGGATGGCTACTGGGAACTATTTTTGGCGGGTGGAGCCACTCGTTTGCGCACTCTATTGTGTCATTGAACCCGTACATACTTTTTGATAACGGCTGTATCCAAAGACTGTTTACAGTAGTCTCGTTTACCAGACGTTATAGGGCAGTCGCTTGCTGCGCTCGCGGGCAGGAGGAAGAGATATATCCAACCGGAGATACCGGATCCCCGGAAATTGTTCCGAGGCAGAAATTGATGAAAATTTGATTGGGGAACACTGCCCTATAACGTCTGGTGCAGTTTGGTTGGTAGGGGTGCGATCGTGTCACACTTTGATTCTCTGGTACTTTTCTCTTTCGTTCTCATCTTCCGCTGCTCTGATGGCCATGAAACTTTGAACATGTCATCTAGACAACCTTTGAAGGCTCTGGGCATACCATGAGCAATTTAATACCATTTATTTAAAGCACAGTGATTTGAGCAATATGGGAGGCCTTCATGCGTTCTTTGACCCCAGGAAATGTCCATACCTTGAAATGATGTCCCCAGATGCATTAAATACATATATTGAGTGCTCTGCTCTATTTTCTGGGCACCTAGGATATGGCGGTCAGAATGTTGTTTTATTATTTCACACACATATATGTTTTTTTCTCACACATATGTCGAATTTCTAACACAACACCTCTTTTTTTGCGCACAAATTACAACTCTCACACATAACTCTGGCAATTCTCGCACATAACTTTCGAAATTCGCGCACATAACTCCGAAGCATTCACACAAAAAAAATGAAAATCACCCACGGGCTCCTCTATAAGGCTTCTGGCTTCGTATTCAACCGTTCCTGTGTGGCTCGTCGTCGTTAAACGGGCCCAGGGTCCGTCCCAGCGATGATTCGGTCGACCACCGGACTTTTCCGAGCAGTGGCTGTGCTGGCCCAGACCCGGCGAGATCCGGTATATCAAAACACGACCACGTGCAAGTTCAAGGTTGCGTTTTTGACAGTTCTTCAGCTTTGCTTCAACTTACCAATTTTTACCACTCAAATATAGGTCAGCTTGCCTTGGCCAAATCACTTGAAGATAGTATCATGCCGGTATGCTTCGAGTCAATTGTCCACTGACCTTCACTGCTTTTTTTCATTTCAGACGGCTCAACCGACTGTGGATGTATTTATTACCTTGATCTTCCTAGAATTACTCAACACCTAGCCACAAGCACCAACTATTTTATACCAGTTGATCATCATTCAGATCAGGTTACTACCGGGTACCCTGCCTGCTTGAACGAGACTGGGATTACACAGGGATACATGCCCGCAGAACGGGTGGTGTGAGTGGTGATGGCCTGGTTTTTTATTTACAAAGAGAAGAACCTGAGATTGTGTAGAATGGTAACAATGAATAGGTTCAGGGAACACTGAGACGACCATGAGAATGCACAAAGCGGGGATTGGTGCGTATCGGAGCTAACCGAGATGGACACAGCCACCGGGCCGCCCAAGCCGAACGTGCACGCCAGCTTGCAACGCATGGTCGGGAGGGCGACCGAACGGGCGGGGGTACATTGGGGAGGGCATACAGGCTCTAGGAGAGAGATACACGAAACTTTACTTTTATACGTGCGAGAATATATATATATGTGTGTGAGAAATAATAAAACAACGTTCTGACCGCCATACTAGGAGACCTGTAGAGCACATTGGACCAAAGCACCTTTTAATCATACTCTCAAATATCGATGTATCACGCGTCTTTCGACCTCAAATTGACTGAGATACTTCCAAAAAATTCAATCAATTATTTTACACTGTCAATAGCACGTATTTACGCTTCATGTCGATGCATTCATCACTTTTACCCCATATGATTGGGGAAATACAGGATTATTCATGGGTATTCGGTGTCTTGGCTCGCCTTGAAGCTACAGAAGCATTGGATATATCCAAGCCGGTCCCTTACACTTGAATTTGCCCATATAACACGTACTGTGTGCTCTTAACATCGCGACGCGTTTGAAGTACGAGTTGTGACGTCTGTGACTTACATCACGGATCGCATCCTTTTCGATCAAACTGCACCAGATGTTAGGGCGGTGATCTCGCGGTTGTTTTGGCATCATTTTCTGCCTCAAATTTGAAACTCCGCTGATCCCCCGCCCTAACATCTGGAGCCGAGATTATGTTTACAGTTGATTTCAGAAAAGAATGCCCTTTTGATGGATCGCTCCGCGCTCGATTTTGCTTATTGCTCGGAAGGCGATTCTTCTGGTACCTGCACAACAAGGAAGAAAAGGATTTATCCGCACCATGATGTCTGGAAGCAATTCCTTCGGGAATTTCTTGTGAGACTTGTCTGAAGCGCAGGTAGAAGCCAGCGTTCGGATCTGGAATGCGAGAGCGGATTCAAGCGATAACATTTTCTACAAAGTAAGTTTCAGTCAGTTATTGACGACAGGGGCTCTTCTATTTTACAGTTGGCGGAGCAACTCAAGGTGTACTACAATTCTGATTGGCAGAGAAATAGCAACATCATACAGACAAAAGCTACAACTGCGCAAGCCAGACAGTCACTCATGAAGCACATTCACGACCCGAACAGGCTGCTGATGGTTCCATCGGTCCCACAGACAACACTCAAGCTTCATCACGCACCAGCAGGAATGCTCTCGCTTGGTACCAGCGACGATACTCTCCGCATTGACCCCCCTTCAATCCCTTTCACGGGGTTCTCCAGCGGCACCTCTACTTCATCGACGATCGCCGCAACACAATTTATTGCAGGATCTAGCGATGCTGCCGCCCACATCGATCTCTCGGCGAAGGAACCTGCGCCGAGGACCTCGTATTCGGGGCTCTCCAGCGGCTCCTCGGCCCCATCAGTAGTCGCCGCAACACAATTTATCGCAGGCTCCAGTAGTCCGGGGGTCGATGGCTCCAGATTTGAGAGGGAAGCACGGGTACCGGGGCCACAACCGCTGTCTCATGGAGAGACATTGCATCAGTTGGCGAAGAGAAAGGTCGGCGATGGCCTACAGCAGTCGGAGCCTCCACCGAAGAAGCCCCGTAAGGGCCGAACTTGTCGTAAGTGCGCCATCGAGTCGTGTCCTGGGAAGGCGACCTGGAAATATTGTTGCAACAAGTGCCAGGATTGCGGAAAGGAAGGCCAGGATAAGTCCTGCCTTGGTCGAAATCCGAAGTTCCCGACGAAGACGTGCAGAGAGGCCGTGGAGGGAGGTAAATGGGATTGATGATATTGTGCATGTAATAGATAGCGCCGGAATGAAAGAGCATATGGCGTACCGTTTGAATCGTCCCTCTTCATCGGTACGAGTGCTGACCGGTGAGGACTGGTCGTCGCAGCTCCCGAGCTGGTGTACAAGCGAGTTCTGCAGTGACGACTTACGCAACTGCTTCGCATCGTCCAAGCCAACGCGGGATGTGAGTGGGGACGGGGACGGGGACTTCCGAGCGGCAGCCACGAACGAAGACCCATGTATGTAATGGCGCACCCAGATGAAAGGGCTATGTGGGCCGTGCTACAACGAAGCAAACCCCAGCAGCAGTGCACGCAGCGCGAGGTGCGGACTCGCACCTGCGGGACGTGCACAGCTTTGGGGTACGTCGCGTTCGATGCGGGCACACTGCCCGCATGTGGCGCATTGTGCAGGGCTCGTATACGACGACGGCGCGGCGACGCGCCGAGATTGCGATATGCTCATCTTGCGAGAATCCGCACAGGGGAGATGCTCCGGGAGGGGGTTGTCGAGGGGCAGCGACATGGACGGCATGTCCCACGATGTGCACGCAGCACGAGTTGTGAATAAAGAGTAGCACATGGGAGAATAATCGAGGACGCACCTGAAAAACCTTTCATCTGTGTCTCTAAATGCACTGAATTACCTGAAGAGTCAATGTCGCACAGGAGGGGAGAACCTGCAGTAGGAATTCTCGCACCATCTTCCTTGAGGCATTTGAAAATTCCGCGCAAACAGAGAATCTGCGCGGAAAAGTCGTCAGCATCCGGGATAATCCTTCTTGAGAGTTGGTTAGATCTTGCAAGGGACAGCCTACTGCTCCCGAGCCTTTAACGAAACCCAAGTACATAGTAAGCCAGCAAGTTGGGAGAAGCGGGCGAAGAGAAGAAGCCAGTGAGTAGCTGGCTGAGCTGGCAGTGAGAGAGTGCAGAGGCCCGAAACGGCAATAACACCGAGAGCCGATGTGTTTGAAACTCCGCTAACACCCATGTCGAAGCAACACAAGAAGACCATCCCTCGATGTATGCAGCATGCAACAGGCCATAGGCATGGGGAACCCGGCAAAGTTGCTGAGACCCACCAAATACCCGAAAAGACCAGTATATCTGGTCAAGGAGCGGTCACCGCACATACACCTTTAAAATGCATCCTCTACCTCGTGTCGGCATTATTCTCGCTTTTTGATGCCATGGATCCACTGGAGCTCATACAGAGTCTATCTCGGTCTTGTTGCGATCCACCACGGTGTGTTTCGAAAATCTGAGCGACCTGCTCGGGCGATATCGGGCAACCAGCACGAAGGTCTCGGATACTCCACAAAATAGGAGTGATGACCACAATTTCTCCCATATCGAGACTCACGCGAGACATTACGCAAGGCCACATGAAAACGACGCCTGGAGTGCTAATGCTGGACTGCGCAAGCTACACTCGTACTTGCTGATCCTGCGAAACTTGTCAGTGATCCGTGGTCGTCAAACTTGTTTCCGAATTGAAAAGTACGTGGTCATTTGGTTCACATCTGTCCATGCAAAGATTCTCGCATGGGCTGCACGGCACTACACCCTCAAAGTGTCCAAAGCTCGAGTTACCAGCAACGCCATCTTCAGCCTGAATCACAGAATCGGCTCGCTACCCGTCCGAGAAGGCCTGCAGATGTACATGGCGAGAGTCGACTGCTATCGCCAGTTGACTCTCGACACAGATATTTCGTTGCTGAAGGAGCATGTGGAGGCCCATCACATGTTTTTTCGTCGGTTGCTCGGTCTTAACCCCCATTCCGTGCTCGCTGTCCTCTTCACAGAGACTAGTCAATTTCAAATGCCTGGACAGTAGAGTTTTCTTCCCCGTCTTCTTAGCTTTATCGTGAGACTCTACTGGCTAATCGCAGCTAGGTAGATGTTCACAGCGATCGGGCGGTTGATGACTGTAGCGTACAAAGGACACGTTGTACGTCGGTACAGTACCTGCTTGTTCCTGATTGGGACCACCGCAGTAATATATCCTCCTCCTCCTCCTCCTCCTCCGCTCAGTATCGAAAGGTACTGACTTTTATTTATTGTGCTACCTGTACGATGCCGATGCGCCCACAGATATTCATGCATGCTTATATGGTATTTATAATTAATCTCCGGGCTCCATATAGGTTTTTTTGCTCTTACATTTGCTATCTTCTCAGTATTTCCGCCGTTTTTTTCAGTATCGAAGAATGACAGCTGATCAACAGCTGACATCGGTGGCTGAGCAGCGCTTAGGTCCCGAAGCTCGCAAGCTGTTCCGAACTCTTCCGAATTCTCCCTTTTTCAGGTGCAGTATTTTAGTTTCTTTTTCTTTTATTTTCTTATTTTACCTCACTAACATCAGTATCGAGCCGAAATCTGCGGCGAATTTGAGTCGAAATCGGCTCGAAATCTGTACCGTGAGCGACCCTAATATGCAGGCTGGGACTCGGACGAATCGGAGTCCCCAATGGAGGGCCCACGCCGCGCCGTCGCACCAGGTTAACTGTTTAATATAGCGGGATACTACTACCACTCGTCCTTCAAAGTTCAGGCCGGCACGTAATTGAAATAGAATTTACAAGTCGTCGTCGCGTTACTTACAGTCGCGCCAACTCCACGGTCCACGCAGGAGGAGGAAAGCCCAAAGAATTTCTACCGACTGTGTTGCCATCGGACACGCGTTGAGGCGGGAGAGCCCGTTGCGCGATTCAGAGGGACTCATTGCGATTGACGGCCTTGAACGTATGTATCAGAATACTCCTAGTAGAGGATTGCGTTTCGCCTACATACGAGAGAGGGTCATACCTGGTCATACTTGCTCATGATTTTACGTCGTGTGCGTTGCTTCGCGATAATCATTGAATTTAAATAATAGGGTTTACTCTGGGTTGTATACTCCGGCGTGCGTTCCGCAGCAGAGGATGCCGTCGGGACTGTCAATAATAGCGAGCTGGTAGGCGCTGAGAACAATTACGACTGCGGAGGAAAGGCGGTGGCCGTCGGAACGAAAATTTGGGGAACAGCCTCGCTGCATAGAAACGTGACAAGCGTTACTATTCTCTTTCATCGTTTGCGACGACGACGACAGAAAGGGCCATGAAGGGCTCCCATCTCCTCTCCCTGCTCGCTGCGGCCCTCGTCGCCAACGCACAGAGCGGCTCGGACAGCGCGTCCGCACCAGTTTCGCCCTCTCTCCCGCCCAGTTCACCCCCAGTATCTCCCAGTGTACCGTTGACCTCAGCATCGACTACACCGGCGACCAGCCCGTCGTCCACCCCGCCGACGAGCCCGGCATCCACTCCGCCGTCCGTAACATCCAGTCCGCCGACCAGCGCCCCCCCGTCCCTCTCTGTCTCCAATTCCGTAACAACCGACGCTAACGGCCAGGCGACGACTGTCCAAGTCACAGAGACCTTCACCCCGACCCCCACATCCAACTCGTCCGCCTCCTCCAGCGCGACCAACGCCCCGTCCACGGCCCCCTCCGGCGGCGGCGGCCTCAGTACGGGCGGCATCATCGGCCTCGCCGTCGCAGGCGGCACCGCCCTCATCTGCATCGCCGCCTTCTTCATCTGGAAGTTCACCCGCAAGCGCATGGCTGATTTCGACGACAACGAGAACATCAAATGGCCCGAGCTCAACGACCACTCGAGCACCGGCGACACCCACGCCCTCCCCGTCACCAACACCGGCCGCGCGGGCTTCGGCGGCGACCTCTCGCGCACGCCTTCCGTCGCGAACACGTACAACGCCTCGTCCGTGGACCTCAACAGCGAGGACCCCTACGCCGTCCCGCCCCTCCCGCACATGAACCCCGCCCAGCCGTACCGTGACGATCCCGGTAACGCCGCAGCGTACTACGACCCCTACCGCGGCCCCGTCCCGCAGACGTTCAACGAGGCCGTGCACGGCGCGCCCCCGCCCGAGTGGGGCCAGACCGAGGCGATCCCGATGACGCAGATGGGCCGTGGTGCGAGTCCCGCGCCGCCGATGATGTACGATGGACGTGCGAGCCCGGGTCCGCAGGCGGCGTATGGGCGCGCGAGTCCTGGGCCACAGGCGGCGTATGGGCGTTCGTCGCCGGGTCCACAAGCGGCGTATACTGGCCGTGCATCGCCCGGTCCGCAGGCGGCGTATGCTGGGCGTGCGTCGCCGGGTCCGCAGGGCGCGTATGCCGGGCAGTAGAGGATGGCGTTGTCGGATACGGGATTACCAGCATCTCATTGCATCTCAACTTTTACTGTCCTCATCCACATCGCACGCATACCCATCGATATCCACCCCTGCCCGTTACCCGCCGCTGGCCCACACGCATACATCTACATCTTTAATTTGTTTTCGTTTCAAGATTTCCGTTCACTGTCGCTGTGGATATACGATGAATATGAATGATATCTATAGATCGGGCGAAAAAGTTTCGGCGTACATGTATGCAGAAATGAATTTTGAATGAATTCGCTCCGAGTCTTGGCAGCGACGGACGGCTCGCGTTGACGGTTAGGAGGCGATGGGTTTGCCGGGCGAGATCGTGCGTCAAGATGCGCCCGAGTCTGCGCGCGACAGCTGCGTGCCATCCCCGCTCCGCATTCACACCTCGCGCACAAATCACGAACTCAAATAAAATAAAATTCACTGTAAACTCGATTAGCAGACCTCGCGAGGGACGGGAGAGCAGCGCACCTTGTACTACATGGTAAATACACTATGTACACAAGTCCTTCTGTCGAGAGATGAAGATAACGCGGAAATGATATCGGGGGTACTTACCCGAATGCACGTCGTTTCGCGCGCCAAAGGTCCCGGCAGAAATCTATCAAAGCGACCCGAGTTAGTTCGGGCTTGCTTTGGGTCGAATACCTCCAGTAGTACGCACCTCCGCAGGGCTTGGTACTGCCCGGGAAATCAGCAGAAATCCGAGATTCGGAGGAATGGGCAATGTACCTGCTGTGATAATCTATTCAAGAATTTAGCATGCGGTCCACAAGGAAAAGAGAACCGGGGACCTACTGTAGTAATTTCGCATTTTAAGTCTGGGGCACGCGGGGACACAGAGAACCAATCTGAAATGATCAGAGAGTCATAGGGAAGATATTTAAGGTGCTTACTTGCAAAGATCACCGCGGGTTTGCACCGTAAAAGTCCCGAGTCAAAATTGCAGACTTGAGCTGAAAATACAAAATCAGTGAATTCGGGCGAAGCTCCGCAACAGAGGCACTCCGAAGCGCTTCAGTTACGAGATAATATAGCTCTGTAGACACTCCGAGAGGGATGGAACCGGTGTGGAAGGATAAAGTTACCTGGATGTCAGATAGGTTAGCAACTGAAAAAAGCGAATGTAAGCCGAGATACTGACCATATATACGACCCAGGGAGCTTGGACGACGCCATCTGGATCTAATTAAGAGGTTAGTACCTGAAAGAGATCAAGAAGAACGAAATTCACGGCGCTATGCAAAGTCGGCACTTTTCCAATATACCGGTTTTCCGGCCCCGGAGGCAAAGTATCTGTGAAAAGGGATTAAAGCGAATCGAATGCGGTAGATATTGGAAAGAACCGGGTCTACAAAGAGCATTGAAGTCGAAGCTTTCAAGGGTAAAGGTCACCGAGAAGATATATGTTGTCAGCCTGAGGACCAAGTCCGGGATGAGAAATGAATAAGAAATGACTTACATGGTTCGGGTGAGAACATAGGGGCTCGTGATGGCGCTCGATTCGACGTTGAAGAAGCCAGCTTGATCTAAGGAAGAGGTTAATACTTGAAAGAGACGAAGGAAAGTGCAACTCACGTTGCTGTGCAAAGCCGGCACTTTTAATTCGGAGTTGATTAACATGCCAGCTTTTTGGCCTCGGAGACAAAATGCCTGCGGAAAAGGCAGAATGAAATCGATTGTGGTTACTATCAAGAAAAATAGGGACCAGATCGAACCTTAAAGTCGAAAATCTGAAGACTAAAGGTCAGCTGGAAGATACGTTGTCAGGACCAAGTCTGGGAGAAGAAATGAATAGGAAAAGACTTACATGCCTCGGGTGAGCACCTAGGAACCTGTGATGAGTTGAAAGGGAGCTTGATTCGACGTTGAGACGAAACAGGACTGAAAAGAAAAGGTTAGGCTTCTGAGAATAACAAGACACAACGTGGACCCACCTTGGTGACTTCGAGGATGTTACCTCGCTGGAAGAGCAAATGGCTTGAGTGGTCTGAAAGAGGAGGTTGAAGATGAGTACCACTTACTTGGAAAGGATTCAAGAAGCTCCGAGAGCCCTTGATAATTTATTTCAAGTCCCTTGGACTGACTGGAGTTCTGAAAGAGCAAAAGGTGTGAGTAGTTCGAAAGAGAAGGTTGACTGCTGCTTACTTTGAAGGGAGTCAAGTGTGGCTCCGAAATCCCTTGGTAAATTATTACAAGTCCTTCGGACTGACTGGAGTTGCCACGAAAAAAATAGTAAACATTTGCTCGGGTGAAATATTAGATGAACCCACCTCAAGGCCTACAGCGAATAAGTGTTGTACGACACCAGACCAAAGTCAGTAAGTAATTACTTGAGTACATGAACTCCCACCTAGGGGTAATATCTCCGCATGGGTTCCGAGTCAAACGTCGTTGAACTCAACAGAGGACTGGATGGATGGTTAGTGAGAGCTTCGAGTGATTCAGATGAATGAAAGAAAGAACGAGTCCAAGGCCTCGGTCAATAGAGTTAGTTCGGAGTTGAAAAGCATCGTGCAAGAATGCACTCACCCAATGTTGAAGCGAACAAGCATGCGACCTATTCAATGAAAGCCGAGTCAGTTAAATGTAGGGTGGGTAGTATTAAAGGACATATCAGTATGTATTATCCGAGCATAGTCTCGGCCTCCCGACCGGGGTTTCTGGTGTCTTGAGCCGGCATTTTAGCAGCCAGCATTGAAATAGTTGAATAAAAACAAACCTTGTACCATCCCTCCTCACTAGCCTCGATTCGGGCAACAACGATAGTCTCGGCGTTCCGCGACTCGCTCCGGAGGATGTGGCTTCAAGGGCAAGGAGAATCAAGTCAGTATCTCTGAACTTTCAATAGAAACTCGGACTAACCTGGTATGGTTCGAGAATAGAAGACCAGACCTAGTTGAGTCGAGTCAGTAATTCGCTACTCAAGAAAATCGAACCCGTACACAGGGTAATCTCTCTATGGGTTCAGGCGTCGTTGAACTTGGTAGTAGTTCATCAAAGGACTAGGTGAATGGTTAGTGTAGTGATAAACTGCAAGAGCCTCGAGTCATACCTCAAATGAATAAAACTTGACGGACATGGGCTTTTGGCAAAGTAACGATGGCCTAGGTCAATAGTGTCAGTAAGTAGAAGGCCGTCAGGTATGTGATACTTACTCGACGTTGAAGTGAACATGTGAGGGACCTGTTCCACGACAGACTGGTAAATGACAGACTGGTAAATTCAATGTAGATAAATTCGAAATAAACTTACCGGGGAATCCGGGCATAGATTCGGCCTCCCGAGTACGATATCTCCAGGTGTAGCAATTCAGAAAGACGGTTTTGAAATAGTAGGGTGACAAACGCACCTGGTATCATCCGACCAGAGTACAGGCACCCAATCATCGAGCCGTACCAGCTGTAATAGTATCGGCATTCCGGGACTCGTAGTGAGTACTGTGGCCTTCGCAGGCAAGGATATCGAAGTCAGAATTGTTGAATGTTCAATAGAAATTGAAACTAACCTGGTACGGTTCGACAATAACCCCGGCATTCCGGCCGTCCGAGTCTCCCACCATAATCTCAGCGTACGAGTACGAGAAGCAGCGTAAGCGCTGTGCAAAATGCAAGTGAGTCAGTAGTTCCACATGAGAGGTTGCAGAATGAACATACAATTCAAACATAGTCTCGGCAACTCGGGACTTCGGATGGAAGTCAGTCTTGTTGAATGCTGAAACCTGGGATGGTTCGACAATAATCCCGGTGTCTTGACCGTGAAGCATAAGCCTAATGAGGCAACATTAAGAGTCAGGGGATGGCCCATTATAAGATGGGACGAGACGAACTGTGGTTGAATTGAAGATAGTCCCCAATTCGATCTAATAGTCGAGTCAGTGTAAGTTGAAGTGAAGCGGAATGTGACGTACAATAGAGTAGTCTCATTAATCGAAACTGGAGCTCCACGACGTTGAAGGATTAGTGTGTTGGACCCGTTCAACCATAGTCTCGGCATTTCGGGGTTCCAGATGGATGGAAGTCAGTCTCGTTGATTGCTGAATGTACATTGTTACAAACCTGAGAGAATTCGCCAATAATCTCGGTGTCTGGACCATGAAGTGTAAGGCTAATGGAGTGGGAGTAAGAGTCAGTAGATAGTCCACAATAAAATAGAATAAGACGAGCCGTGGTTGATTTGAAGATGGTCTCGTATGCGATCTAAAAGACCAGTCAGTATAAGTGTAGTGAATGGGAGTGCGACGGACATTAGAGTAGTCCCTGTCCCATTCATCGAAACTGGAGCCCCACGTTGAAGGGTTGGTGCGTCGAATCTGATGGTCAGATGGTGGTCAGTCACAGCTACTCAAAGTTGTGGGACGAAACTCACGTTGCCGAGTAATCAAGTGAAAATTATCACGACGTGGTTTGAAGTTGGATTCGAAACTGAGTAGTTGATGTTGTTAATGCCGAGTAAGAAAGGATGGAATGAGACACACCTTGAACCCTTCAGAAAATCCAACAATCCTTCCAACAACTTCAAGTCAGTCCGAGTCGGGCGGGGTGTGGAGGGAACAGCGAGTTTTGCGGGGAAAAGCGGCCTGTAAAACGGTAGTCAGCGAATGAATACTGCCTTAGAAGCGCATACCGAGCGATATTCAGAGTGTTGGTTGCCAGATGGCGGGTGATGATCGAGTGGTGTGCCCCACAGGAGTCGCAGTGGCGGGTTTTTGAAGCGACGAGGAGGAAGTTAAGGCTAGAGGGAGTTGGTGCATAGTTGCGATACGTCGTGGGTGGCGCAGGTCGTGCGGCGGTGTCGAATTGTAATCGGGTCGGGAGGGAGGGAGTGGCGATGGAGAAGAGGTCTGAAAACGGGTTAGAAAGAGTTATGGACGAGGAAAGATTAATGTTCAACCCCTCCAAGAATTCCCGCCGCCGGTGGACATGTTGCGGTCGGTGTTGAGTGCTAACATGGCGCCGACAGCGTCGAGTGGCTCAGCCACGGCGCAGCATCGAAAGGGAGCCGTAGTCGAGGGCGATGAGGGGATCAACACACTCGTGGTGCAGCACGAAGAACAGGCCAGGAGGTATGAGTAGAGGGGAGGAAGGGAAGTGAGGTGGTGGGTGAGGTGAGAGAGAGTGCGAGGTGGGCCCTTACTTATAGGTTTCCCGAGACCCACAACGGCGGGAATCTTCGACGGGCTGTGTTCCCTGAATCAAACGTAAGATGTAAATAGAACCGAGACGAACCTGGAGACAAGAAGCAGCCCCCAAAACCGAATATGCCGCAACACCTTAAATCTTTGCTTCTCGTATCATACTCCGCCGAAGCGCCAAGCAAGCACGCGTACGTGTTGAAGTCCCAGAATAGATTCATGGTTCGAGTTATTGACGAGTGCCTCTGGAATTTGACCTCTTAGCGAATAAATTGGAAAGCGCAGAAAACGAACCATACGGTACATTGAGCTCGTGTGTACTCGCGCCCCAAAGGTGTTGGGTGGAAAACAAACTATAAGTCAACGGTAAATTTTTTAGGTGCTCCGGCGGAGCGGAGCTACTGAGTGGGATGTGCGATACACCGAGGTACGCCAGAACAGTGCAAATTCAGTTCTGGTGCAACAGCGGAGAACTGGAAATGAAGCGTAACGTACCGCTCTAATCCCACATCAAAAGATGTCCGCACAGCCCATCATCAAGGGTCTCCGAGCCCTGGTTGCGCAGGACCTCGGATATGTGCTTTGCGCTATTTCGAGTTTCCCGCTGTCCCTGTGTGCTTCTGTGAAGCTGCGTGCATCGGAGGCGCTGCGGAATTTGTACAGTAGTTGATCTAAATTGCCAGGCAAGTGATTCCGCCGAGACCAAGGGCCCCGGCAGCCTGAATATGATTTTTGCGCTTACCTGCATTTCTTCCATTCCAACGCGAAGGAAGGCGGAGATGGAGTCGCAGACGTTTAGAGTAGATGAAGAAGAGTGTATGTAAGAGTTTTTGAGCCACCACAGTCTGCCGTTGTTGAGGGTTCAAAAATTCGACATGCATGTCGGGAGCAAGAGGCGGCTTCCAAATTGGGCGGCGTTGAGTATCGGATGGCGGACCGTTGACAGCTGTGGCAGTGAAGTTGAACCCCGCCTACGTCATTTTGGTTGAATTTTCAACCTCGACGCGCCGTTTGCACGCCGAGGGCGCGCAGTGGCGGAAAAAACATTAAAGGTAATGTATAACAGGTATCTGGCTTGCTTCAGCAAGATTTGGGCTCATGAGATGGTATGTTTTCAATATTTGTAGGGCATTAATCTATTTTCGTTCTCCGATCAAACTTGCGGCAATTCCGTCGCGTTACGTTCGCTTCTCGTTCCGAGGCACCCTGGATGATATCAACCTTGACTCCGTATCCATCCCTATGCCGAAACCTCTTCGCGTCACGGCTCGGCAATTCCTCAAACATCAAACAACCTTCCCACCTAAATCTGTCAATGTTCGTGTTCACAGGTCATCGACCGCTTCCACACTTCTTGCATGCACACGCATGAGGCGATGCGACCCGGTTTGTAAATCCGAGGGAGGTGCACATCTAACATGATGATTCACAGCTAATTTTGGCATGAGTGTTTTGCAATGGGCCGGAAATTTGCATTCTGAGCCGTTTCGGAGGTTTATCTCCGTTTCCGTTTCCATGGCTCTCCGCGTTACGTTGTCTTCTCGTTCCGAGGGACCCTGTCTGTACCTTGCTTCTGCATCCATCCCTATGCGACAGCTTTGGGACGTCTTCTCGTCACGGCTCGGTAATCTTTGAAACTTAATATCCTTCGCACGAAATCTGTCAATGTCGTGTTCACTTCGACTGCTTACACACTTCTTGCAGGCACATGCATGAGGCGATATGTGCGATGCGATCCGGTTTGTGGATCCAAGGAAGGTGTGTACTTCTAATATCATGATTCAGATGATTTCGGCGCAATTGTTCTGCAATCTTATGTTTGCATTTTGGGCTATTTTGGGTTTTATCTTTACTACCTCTATTTCTGATTCCGAGGCTTTGACAATGGTTCGGAATATAGAAAATGCTAGTATGCCAATGGCCACAAACCAATGCCCGGAGTTTGTATGACCAGGCTTCTAGCTCACAACAAAACACAGAGGTATCTTCTTTTTCATCAAATATTCATTTGTGGGGAATCTTCGGCCTCATTTGTGGTTGGTTCGTCCTACTGGATCCTCTTAGTCAAATCCATTTCGCTTATTGCCAGCATTGTACAGCTGCCATGCATCATACTTCACAAAATTCTTGTTAGGGTAGAATATTTCAAGTTGCATACATTGGAATCCGGGGATGATGTCAAACTTAGTTTGAATACATACTACATTAGTGTGTAACCTGTGTGAAGTACTGATTGTGCTTGAGCCATCAACAGAACCCGGATGTAATTGATCACATAGATTGAAAAAAATCCTCCAGGCAACTCTGCATTCCAGCATCACAATTACATTGGATTTTGAACAAGAGATTTTGCTGAGCTGGGAAGAAATTGAAGTGCCGAGACATAGATCCGAGACTACTTGGTAACATCACATCAACGGAGGCACAGAGATGCCCCCAACTTCATTTCCTGTAGCAATGATGCCATGTAGCAGCAGCCCTGGCCCATTTGAGCTGCTATGAAATGGTGGGCAGCTGCCGGCCTTTGCGGGGGGAAGGGAAATCAAGATGGCAGGGTAGAAGCGAAGGTACGGAGGTAATAAACAGGGCAGTGCATCGGCAGAGCGGACTTGAAGTGGAAATCAAAAATAGTGTTTGCTGCAAGTTTGTTGAATGTTTCGTGCTCGTGCGAACTGTTAGGCGAATCAACTGGAAACCAAACACTGGCACATGTTGACTTTTGTTCTTATACCGCCACCATCCCCGCCTTTCCCTATTCTCTCCTCTAATTTTCCCCCTCCTCCCCAATTTGCTGCCTTACACAATACCTCTCCTTCCAACATCCTTCCTGAGCACTCAACATGGCATTCAACATTGATTTGCCTCGACGTGGCTTGGTCATTCATGCTTGTGGTAAATTTCAATTTCCATCCTCTACTATTGCGCCATCCTTCTGACATACCGTTTTTAGAACCGAACCAGTTCAACCTCCACCGGACCCCCTTTCCGACGTCGCCGGGCACGTGGAGAAACTCTCGCCGGCCTCCAGCGCGCCAAACCCTTGGGTTTGAAGTCACATTGACGTCGCCACCCTCTTGGGACCCACAGCCATGGTGAGCCCAAATCCCAGATTCTTTAATCGATGCTGATCGAAGTTATAGTACCCACGCTCAAGTCGTGGCACGAGGCAGCGGCGCGGAGTGCCAAAATTTTATATGTCTGAGCCTGGCACGCCCCTCGGCAGCGCTATGCGCTACGGTTTTCAGCGATCCCGCCAACATACATTCCCGCACCCCCGACACGTCAGCGGCACGTAGCGCCGCCCGCCAAATTTTTATTCAATATTTGGACGTCCGCCAAACTCCACGTACATGACCCGAGTCTTTTCATCAATTACCGCGTACTAATGATCTGCACAGATATTTGCTTGAACATCAAGTCCGCGACGTGCCGCCTCCCAAATTATCGTTCCCGGCGGTCCCGCGAACACGTTTCAGCATTGCCCCACGCCTGGCGCGTCAGCGGCGCGTAGCGCCGCCCTCCGATTTTTTATTCGATATTTTGACGTCCGCCGAACAGAATGTACGCGACTCAAGTCTTTTTATCAACTACCGCGTACTAACGATCTTGCAGAGTCATTTGTCTGAACATCAAGTCCACGACGCGCCGCCCTCAAAGTTATTGTTCTCGGCGGTCCCGCAAACATGTTCCAACATAAAGAACGCCATTCCCGCACGCCCGACGCGGTCAGCGGCGCCTAGCACCGCTCTCCAAAATTTTATTTGATATTCGTGTGTCCGCCGAACTCAATGTACGCGACTAAAGTCTTATTATAAGCACGGTTGTACTAATGATCCTGCACAAATATTTGGCTGACGGCGTGCCGCCCTTCAAATTATCGTTCTCGGCGGTCCCGCAAATGTGTTTCAACATTCCCACACGCCCGACGCGCCAGTAGCGCGTAGCGCCGCCCACCAAATTTTTATTCGATGTTTGGACGTCCGCCAAACTCAATGTAAGTCTCTTCTTTGTTATCCACCATCCTATACTCATGGTCCCGCGAGGAGTTATTTGATAGAACATCAAGTCCGCGACGCGCCATTCTTCACATTATTACTCTCGGGAGTCCCGCGAACACATTCCGACATACCCGACGCGTCAGCGGCGCGTAGCGCCGCCCTTCAAATTCTTATTCGATATCTGGACATCCGCCGAACTCAGTGTACGCGACTCAAGTCCTTTTCATCAACCAGCGCGTACTAATAATTTTACAGTGTTAATTTATCTGAGCATCAACTCCGCGACGCGACCCTCTTCAAATTATTACTCTCTCGGCGGGTCCCGCGACCATGTTTCAACATAAACTACGGGGTTTCCTGCACTCCCGACGCCAAGTTCGCGATGCGCTACCCTCCGAGTTATTGTCCTCGGCGGTTTCTTCAACATCTCATACGACATTTCCGCACCCCAACGCGTCAGCGGCGCGTAGCGCCGCCCTCGAAAATTTTATTCGATATTTGGACGTCCCCCGAACTCGATGTACGCCACCCGAGTCTTCTTATCGACCACCGCGTACTAATGATCCTGCACAGGGTTATTTGGTTTGAACATCAAGTCCGTGACGTGCCGCTCTTCGAATTATGGTTCTAGGCGATCCCGCGATCGCGTTTCAGTATTCTCACGCACCCGACGCGTCAGCGGCGCGTAGCGCCGCCCTGCAAAATTTTATTCGATATTTCGACGTCCGCCGAGCTCCATGTATGCAACTCAAGTCTTTTTATCAGCCACCACGTACTAATGATCTCGCGCAGAGTTATTTTGTTCAACATCAAGTCCACGACGCGCCACCCTCGAATTATACCCTCGGCAGTCCTGTGAATGCGTTTCGGCATTACTGCACCCCCGGACGCGTCAGGGGCGCGTAGCGCCGCTCGCCAAATTTTAATTCTATATTCGGGCGTCCGCCGAACTCAATGTACGCGACAAAAGTCTTTTTACCAACCCCCGCATACTAATAATTTTGCACAGTGTTATTTATTTGAGCATCAAGTCCCCGACGCGCCGCCCTTCAAACCATCGTTCTTGGCGGTCCCGCGAACATGTTCCAACATATCCTACGGCATTCCAGCACCCCCCGACGCGTAGTGCCGCTCACCAAATTTTAATTCGATATTCGGACGTCCGCCGAACCCAATGTAAGTGTCTTCTTAATTATTCACCAGCCTATAGTCATGATCTCGCGTAGAGCTATTTGGTTGAATATCAAGTCCGCGACGCGCCGCCCTCGAAATTATACTCTAAGCGGTCCCGCGAACGTGTTTAAACACCGACGCATCAGCGGCGCGCAGCACCACTCGCCGAAGAATTTTATTTGATATTCGGACGTCCGCCGAACTCAATGTCAATGTACGTGCCTCAAGTCTTTTTTTTCAACCAACGCGTGCTAATGATCCCGCGCAGAGTTATTTGAAGTCCCCGACGCGTCGCATGCCCCTACTATCTTGTAATCATCGCGGCGGCCAACATCCCACCCTATAAAATATTTTTCGATTTCCGACGCCCCGCGACCCGTACGTGAGTCACGGCTCTATTTTGTTATTCACCGGCTGATTCCGCACAAGTCCCTGACGCCCGCCCGCCCGCCTCCCCGAACCTCACCTCACCCCACCCTCGAAATTATTTTCGATTTTTGGAGATCCCGCGAGCTGACGTACGTGATATCTCTCCCGCTTCTCACGCATTCTTCGCAGGTTTACGCGCCAATCCCCGTCGTCAAGATCACAAGATATTCGGAGGCCCCGCGACCGACGCGACGCGTACGTACCGCGTTATTCCAGTCAACTTGATGCTCACTCACGTTTTTTTTTGTTCGCTCGCAAGTCAACGCTGAGCTATCCAGTCTGATATATCGAACGACCACATCAATGTCCCGCCATACAATTTCTGAATTCGATGTTCGGAGGTCGCGCGACCGGTGCTGTCGCAAGTATGTAAGTTATCAAGTTTGATTTTTGCAGGCCTGTGCTGCCGATTCAATAGTACGCAGATTTTTTGAGGGATCCTTTCTGTCTGCTGAGCCGACAACCTAGCGCGCGCGAAGTATTAATTAAGATGCACCTGCCCGCCAAACTGTTGTTGCGATCTTGGCACGTATATACTTACATCCACTAATGAGATTTTTCAGGTTAGTCGTGCGTGTCCCGGCGTGCAAAGGTTTACATTACACGTCGAACCAACTAACTAAACCCTTCAGTGCATTTTGCCCGATGCGCGTGCGTTCAATTACCCCGGGCGTGGGCTTTTACGTGAAGGTATGTTTATCTTCAAGCAGTGAATGCCAACTCAAACTCTGTCAGTTCGCACGACTCGGGGATCTCGGGCGAGGTGTGTTTTGAATGTGTTGTTCAAATAGCGAGGTGGGGTGAGTACTTTGAACTTCCTAACCCTACCTGCCTCGGTTATCCAGACTAGGCACCGATAAGAGATGTATCGGTGATTCATCTGAGATTCATCGAGATCCCACTATTCGATGTAACTGGCCCGCTAATCCAATGTACTGAATGACCTTCGGGACGGGGAGACTATGCTCGGCTGAAATAAAAATGGATTTGGACTTGTCTCTTTAATTTTTTGCGCCAAGAGAAAATTCAGTGGCGATGAGCTCAGCTATCAGGGAGAACAGTGAAAGAACAGCAGAGAAACAGCAGAGAAGGGAGGAGCGATCGTTCAATTGATCGATGACTAATACAACGTTCACACGTCTTTTCTCTCAACCAACCTCGACATCCACCCGACAATGAGCAAGCCCATCCACACCCACGACAACGACTCCTCCATCCAGGGCCATGAAGGGCTCGCATCTCCTCTCCCTGCTCGCTGCGGCCCTCGTCGCCAACGCACAGAGCGGCTCGGACAGCGCGTCGCACCCGTTTCGCCCTCTCTCCCGCCCAGTTCACCCCCCAGTATCTCCCAGTGTACCGTTTGACCTCAGCATCGACTACACCGGCGACCAGCCCGTCGTCCACCCCGCCGACGAGCCCGGCATCCACTCCGCCGTCCGTAACATCCAGTCCGCCGACCAGCGCCCCCCCCCGTCCCTCTCTGTCTCCAATTCCGTAACAACCGACGCTAACGGCCAGGCGACGACTGTCCAAGTAACAGAGACCTTCACCCCGACCCCCACATCCAACTCGTCCGCCTCCTCCAGCGCGACAACGCCCCGTCCACGGCCCCCTCCGGTGGCGGCCTCAGCACGGGCGGCATCATCGGCCTCGCCGTCGCAGGCGGCACCCGCCCTCATCTGCATCGCCGCCTTCTTCATCTGGAAGTTCACCCGCAAGCGCATGGCCGATTTCGACGACAACGAGAACATCAAGTGGCCCGAGCTCAACGACCACTCGAGCACCGGCGACACCCACGCCCTCCCCGTCACCAACACCGGCCGCGCGGGCTTCGGCGGCGACCTCTCGCGCACGCCCTCCGTCGCGAACACGTACAACGCCTCGTCCGTGGACCTCAACAGCGAGGACCCCTACGCCGTCCCGCCCCTCCCGCACATGAACCCCGCCCAGCCGTACCGCGATGATCCCGCAGGGAGGAAACGCACCAGCGTACTACGACCCCCTACCGCGGGCCCGTCCCGCAGACGTTCAATGAGGCCGTGCATGGCGCGCCCCCGCCCGAGTGGGGCCAGACCGAGGCGATCCCGATGACGCAGATGGGCCGTGGTGCGAGTCCCGCGCACCGATGATGTACGATGGGCGCGCGAGCCCGGGTCCGCAGGCGGCGTATGGGCGCGCGAGTCCCTGGGCCACAGGCGGCGTATGGGCGTTCGTCGCCGGGGCCACAGGCGGCGTACACTGGCCGTGCATCCCCTGGTCCACAAGCGGCGTATGCTGGGCGTGCGTCGCCGGGGCCCCAGGGCGCGTATGCCGGGCAGTAGAGGGGATTCAACTCATCTTTTACTTTTTCACCCATATCCATATCGCATATGCATGCATACCCCTGGCCCCCCATTCCCCGTACGCCCCCACACGCATACCTACATCTACATACATAATCCTGTTTTCGTTTCAAGATATCCGTTTGCTGTCGGTCTGCGTTTCATTAATTATTTCTTCATGACATGAAGTAACGGAGGCGTCAAATTGTACAGGGAGCAAAAGTTGTCGTAAGGGGATGCGGAGTAGAGTCGAGTCGAGGGCCCTAGAGGTACATTTCTGATATTAGCAAGCTTGGACATCTGCGGGAAAATAGATTGGCTTGGCTTGGCTTGCTCGGCGACGTCGAACGGCTGTTTTGATTAGGAGTGGCTGCTCGCGTTGAGGCGGCAGTGGCTTTGCGATTATGCGTCAAGATGCGCGAGCCCACTCCGCGCGAACCCGAGTCTGCGCGCGACAGCTGCGTGCCATCCCCGCGCCGCATTCACACCTCGCGCACAAACTCAAATAAAATATTTCACTGTAACCTCAATTAGCAGACCTCGGGAAGGACGGGAGAGCAGCGCACCTTGTACTACATGGAAAACACACTATGTACACAAGTCCTTCTGTCGAGAGATGAATATAACGCGGAAATGATGTCGGGGTACTTACCCGAATGCACGTCGTTTCGCGCGCCAAAAGGTCCCGCGAGACCTCTGTAGAAATCTAACACAAAGTCGGAAAAAGCGACCCCGAGTTAGTTCGACTTGCTTTGGGTCGAATACCTAGTAGTAGCCGCGGTACGCGGCTTGAGACTCAGAATGGTACTGCCCGGAAAATCATCAGAAATCCGATTTTCGGAGGAATGGGCAATGTACCTGCTGTGATCACGAAGAAGCGTGCATATATTGAAGGGAACAATAGGTTAGTATGTGGCCAGCAGCGGGAAAGAGAACCGGGGAGCCTACTTTAGTAATTTCGCATTTTGAGTCTGGAGCAGCGGGGACACAGAGAACCAATCAGACATGTTCATAGAGTCCTAGGGAAGATATTTGAGACACTACTTGCAAAGGTCACGGCGGGTTTGCACCGTAAAAGTCCCAAGTAGATATTGCAGACTTGAGCTGAAAATACAAAATCAGTGAATTCGGGTGAAGCTCCGCAACAGAAGCACTTCGTAGCCGTTCAGTTGCGAGGGTAATATAGCTCTGTAGACTCTCCGAGAGGGATGGAACTGGTGTGGAAGGGTAAAGTACCTAGATGTCAAATAGGCTAGCAACTGAAAAAAGCGAATGTAAGCCAAGATACTGACCATATATACGACCCAGGGAGCTTGGACGAAGCCATCTGATCTAATTAAGAGGTTAGTACTTGAAAAAGATCAAGAAGAACGAAATTCACGGTGCTATGCAAAGTCGGCACTTTTCCAATATACCGGTTTTTCGGCCCCGGAGGCAAAAGTATCTGTGAAAACGATTTAAAGCGAATCGAATGCGGTAGATATTGGAAAGAACCGGGTCTACAAAGAGCATTGAAGTCGAAGGTTTCAAGGGTAAAGGTCACCTAGAAGATATGCTGTCAGGACCAAGTCCGGGATGGGAAATGAATAAAAGAAGACTTACATGGTTCGGGTGAGCACTAGGGGCTCGTGATGGCGCTCGATTCGACGTTGAAGAAGCCAGCTTGATCTAAGGAAGAGGTTAATACTTGAAAGAGACGAAGGAAAGTGCAACTCACGTTGCTGTGCAAAGCCGGCACTTTGGATCACTTTTGATTCGGAGTTGGCCAACTTTTTGGCCTCGGAGACAAAATGCCTGCAGAAAGGGATTAGAACGAATGGAATGTCAGTGCTATCAAGAAAAATAGGGCCCAGACTGAACCTTGAAGTCGAAAATCTCAAGACTAAAGGTCAGCTGGAAGACACGTTGTCAGAACCAAGTCTGGGAGGAGAAATGAATAGGAAAAGACTTGCATGGTTCGGG
Organism: Mycena galericulata; assembly: GCA_029289565.1. NCBI lineage: Eukaryota > Fungi > Basidiomycota > Agaricomycetes > Agaricales > Mycenaceae > Mycena > Mycena galericulata. The sequence goes on along the minus strand of JARKIA010000283.1, from coordinate 119,522 downwards.
TGAGCACCTAGGAACCTGTGATGAGTTGAAAGGGACGTTGATTCGATGTTGAAGAAGAAACACGACTGAAAGAAAAGGTTAGGCTTCTGAGAATAACAAGACACAACGTGGACCCACCTTGGTGACTTCGAGGATGTTGCCTTTCCGGAAGAGCAAACGACATGAGTGGTTTGAGAGGGAAGGTTAAAGGTAGCTTCCACTTACCTGGAAAGGATTCAAGAAGCTCCGAGAGCCCTTGATAATTTATTTCAAGTCCCTCGGACTGACTGGAGTTCTGAAAGAGCAAAAGGCGTGAGTAGTTTGAAAGAGAAGGTTAAAGATGACTGCTGCTTACTTTGAAGGGAGTCAAGTGTGGCTCCGAAATCCCTTGATAAATTATTACAAGTCCCTCGGACTGACTGGAGTTGCCACGAAAAAATAGTAAGCATTTGCTCGGGTGAAATATTAAATGAACCCACCTCAAGGCCTACAGCGAATAAGTGTTGTACGACACCAGACCAAAGTCAGTAAGCAATTACTTGAGTACATGAACTCCCACCTAGGGATAATATCTCCGCATGGGTTCAACGTCGTTGAACTCAACAGAGGACTGGATGGATGGTTAGTGAGAGCTTCGAGTGATTCAATGAATGAAAGGCAAGGACGAGTTCAAGTGTATACGATGGCCAAGGTCAATAGAGTTAGTTCGGAGTTGACATCGTGCAAGAATGCAATCACCATGGCAGTGTTGAAGCGAACAAGCATGCGACCTATTCAATAACAGACGAGTCAGTTAAATGTAGGATGGATAATATTAAACGGACATACCAGTATTATCTGAGTATAGTCTCGGCCTCCCGAGCGGGGTTTCTGGTGTGTTGAGCCGGAATTTAGCAGCCGGCATTGAAACAGTCGAATAAAAAAACACACCTTGTACCATCCAACCATGCTAGGTGTATAGTGTATAATCTCTTCACCAGCCTCGATTCGGGCAGCAGCCATAGTCTCGGCGTTCCGGGACTCGCTCCGGAGGATCAAGGCTTCAAGGTCAAGGAAAATAAAGTCAGCATCGTTGAACTTTCAATAGAGACTCGGACTAACCTGGTATGGTTCGAGAATAAAAGACCAGACCTAGTTGAGTCGAGTCAGTAATTCACTACTCAAGAAAACCGAACCCGTACACCGGGTAATCTCTCTATGGGTTCAGGCGTCGTTGAACTTGGTAGTAGTTCATCAAAGGACTAGGTGAATGGTTAGTGTAGTGATAAACTGCAAGAGCCTCGAGTCATACCTCAAATGAATAAAACTTGACGGACATGGGCTTTTGGCAAAGTAACGATGGCCTAGGTCAATAGTGTCAGTAAGTAGAAGGCCGTCAGGTATGTGATACTTACTCGACGTTGAAGTGAACATGTGAGGGACCTGTTCCACGACAGACTGGTAAATGACAGACTGGTAAATTCAATGTAGATAAATTCGAAATAAACTTACCGGGGAATCCGGGCATAGATTCGGCCTCCCGAGTACGATATCTCCAGGTGTAGCAATTCAGAAAGACGGTTTTGAAATAGTAGGGTGACAAACGCACCTGGTATCATCCGACCAGAGTACAGGCACCCAATCATCGAGCCGTACCAGCTGTAATAGTATCGGCATTCCGGGACTCGTAGTGAGTACTGTGGCCTTCGCAGGCAAGGATATCGAAGTCAGAATTGTTGAATGTTCAATGGAAATTGAAACTAACCTGGTACGGTTCGACAATAACCCCGGCATTCCGGCCGTCCGAGTCTCCCACCATAATCTCAGCGTACGAGTACGAGAAGCAGCGTAAGCGCTGTGCAAAATGCAAGTGAGTCAGTAGTTCCACATGAGAGGTTGCAGAATGAACATACAATTCAAACATAGTCTCGGCAACTCGGGACTTCGGATGGAAGTCAGTCTTGCTGAATGCTGAAACCTGGGATGGTTCGACAATAATCCCGGTGTCTTGACCGTGAAGCATAAGCCTAATGAGGCAACATTAAGAGTCAGGGGATGGCCCATTATAAGATGGGACGAGACGAACTGTGGTTGAATTGAAGATAGTCCCCAATTCGATCTAATAGTCGAGTCAGTGTAAGTTGAAGTGAAGCGGAATGTGACGTACAATAGAGTAGTCTCATTAATCGAAACTGGAGCTCCACGACGTTGAAGGATTAGTGTGTTGGACCCGTTCAACCATAGTCTCGGCATTTCGGGGTTCCAGATGGATGGAAGTCAGTCTCGTTGATTGCTGAATGTACATTGTTACAAACCTGAGAGAATTTGCCAATAATCTCGGTGTCTGGACCATGAAGTGTAAGGCTAATGGAGTGGGAGTAAGAGTCAGTAGATAGTCCACAATAAAATAGAATAAGACGAGCCGTGGTTGATTTGAAGATGGTCTCGTATGCGATCTAAAAGACCAGTCAGTATAAGTGTAGTGAATGGGAGTGCGACGGACATTAGAGTAGTCCCTGTCCCATTCATCGAAACTGGAGCCCCACGTTGAAGGGTTGGTGCGTCGAATCTGATGGTCAGATGGTGGTCAGTCACAGCTACTCAAAGTTGTGGGACGAAACTCACGTTGCCGAGTAATCAAGTGAAAATTATCACGACGTGGTTTGAAGTTGGATTCGAAACTGAGTAGTTGATGTTGTTAATGCCGAGTAAGAAAGGATGGAATGAGACACACCTTGAACCCTTCAGAAAATCCAACAATCCTTCCAACAACTTCAAGTCAGTCCGAGTCGGGCGGGGTGTGGAGGGAACAGCGAGTTTTGCGGGGAAAAGCGGCCTGTAAAACGGTAGTCAGCGAATGAATACTGCCTTAGAAGCGCATACCGAGCGATATTCAGAGTGTTGGTTGCCAGATGGCGGGTGATGATCGAGTGGTGTGCCCCACAGGAGTCGCAGTGGCGGGTTTTTGAAGCGACGAGGAGGAAGTTAAGGCTAGAGGGAGTTGGTGCATAGTTGCGATACGTCGTGGGTGGCGCAGGTCGTGCGGCGGTGTCGAATTGTAATCGGGTCGGGAGGGAGGGAGTGGCGATGGAGAAGAGGTCTGAAAACGGGTTAGAAAGAGTTATGGACGAGGAAAGATTAATGTTCAACCCCTCCAAGAATTCCCGCCGCCGGTGGACATGTTGCGGTCGGTGTTGAGTGCTAACATGGCGCCGACAGCGTCGAGTGGCTCAGCCACGGCGCAGCATCGAAAGGGAGCCGTAGTCGAGGGCGATGAGGGGATCAACACACTCGTGGTGCAGCACGAAGAACAGGCCAGGAGGTATGAGTAGAGGGGAGGAAGGGAAGTGAGGTGGTGGGTGAGGTGAGAGAGAGTGCGAGGTGGGCCCTTACTTATAGGTTTCCCGAGACCCACAACGGCGGGAATCTTCGACAGGCTGTGTTCCCTGAATCAAACGTAAGATGTAAATAGAACCGAGACGAACCTGGAGACAAGAAGCAGCCCCCAAAACCGAATATGCCGCAACACCTTAAATCTTTGCTTCTCGTATCATACTCCGCCGAAGCGCCAAGCAAGCACGCGTACGTGTTGAAGTCCCAGAATAGATTCATGGTTCGAGTTATTGACGAGTGCCTCTGGAATTTGACCTCTTAGCGAATAAATTGGAAAGCGCAGAAAACGAACCATACGGTACATTGAGCTCGTGTGTACTCGCGCCCCAAAGGTGTTGGGTGGAAAACAAACTATAAGTCAACGGTAAATTTTTTAGGTGCTCCGGCGGAGCGGAGCTACTGAGTGGGATGTGCGATACACCGAGGTACGCCAGAACAGTGCAAATTCAGTTCTGGTGCAACAGCGGAGAACTGGAAATGAAGCGTAACGTACCGCTCTAATCCCACATCAAAAGATGTCCGCACAGCCCATCATCAAGGGTCTCCGAGCCCTGGTTGCGCAGGACCTCGGATATGTGCTTTGCGCTATTTCGAGTTTCCCGCTGTCCCTGTGTGCTTCTGTGAAGCTGCGTGCATCGGAGGCGCTGCGGAATTTGTACAGTAGTTGATCTAAATTGCCAGGCAAGTGATTCCGCCGAGACCAAGGGCCCCGGCAGCCTGAATATGATTTTTGCGCTTACCTGCATTTCTTCCATTCCAACGCGAAGGAAGGCGGAGATGGAGTCGCAGACGTTTAGAGTAGATGAAGAAGAGTGTATGTAAGAGTTTTTGAGCCACCACAGTCTGCCGTTGTTGAGGGTTCAAAAATTCGACATGCATGTCGGGAGCAAGAGGCGGCTTCCAAATTGGGCGGCGTTGAGTATCGGATGGCGGACCGTTGACAGCTGTGGCAGTGAAGTTGAACCCCGCCTACGTCATTTTGGTTGAATTTTCAACCTCGACGCGCCGTTTGCACGCCGAGGGCGCGCAGTGGCGGAAAAACATTAAAGGTAATGTATAACAGGTATCTGGCTTGCTTCAGCAAGATTTGGGCTCATGAGATGGTATGTTTTCAATATTTGTAGGGCATTAATCTATTTTCGTTCTCCGATCAAACTTGCGGCAATTCCGTCGCGTTACGTTCGCTTCTCGTTCCGAGGCACCCTGGATGATATCAACCTTGACTCCGTATCCATCCCTATGCCGAAACCTCTTCGCGTCACGGCTCGGCAATTCCTCAAACATCAAACAACCTTCCCACCTAAATCTGTCAATGTTCGTGTTCACAGGTCATCGACCGCTTCCACACTTCTTGCATGCACACGCATGAGGCGATGCGACCCGGTTTGTAAATCCGAGGGAGGTGCACATCTAACATGATGATTCACAGCTAATTTTGGCATGAGTGTTTTGCAATGGGCCGGAAATTTGCATTCTGAGCCGTTTCGGAGGTTTATCTCCGTTTCCGTTTCCATGGCTCTCCGCGTTACGTTGTCTTCTCGTTCCGAGGGACCCTGTCTGTACCTTGCTTCTGCATCCATCCCTATGCGACAGCTTTGGGACGTCTTCTCGTCACGGCTCGGTAATCTTTGAAACTTAATATCCTTCGCACGAAATCTGTCAATGTCGTGTTCACTTCGACTGCTTACACACTTCTTGCAGGCACATGCATGAGGCGATATGTGCGATGCGATCCGGTTTGTGGATCCAAGGAAGGTGTGTACTTCTAATATCATGATTCAGATGATTTCGGCGCAATTGTTCTGCAATCTTATGTTTGCATTTTGGGCTATTTTGGGTTTTATCTTTACTACCTCTATTTCTGATTCCGAGGCTTTGACAATGGTTCGGAATATAGAAAATGCTAGTATGCCAATGGCCACAAACCAATGCCCGGAGTTTGTATGACCAGGCTTCTAGCTCACAACAAAACACAGAGGTATCTTCTTTTTCATCAAATATTCATTTGTGGGGAATCTTCGGCCTCATTTGTGGTTGGTTCGTCCTACTGGATCCTCTTAGTCAAATCCATTTCGCTTATTGCCAGCATTGTACAGCTGCCATGCATCATACTTCACAAAATTCTTGTTAGGGTAGAATATTTCAAGTTGCATACATTGGAATCCGGGGATGATGTCAAACTTAGTTTGAATACATACTACATTAGTGTGTAACCTGTGTGAAGTACTGATTGTGCTTGAGCCATCAACAGAACCCGGATGTAATTGATCACATAGATTGAAAAAAATCCTCCAGGCAACTCTGCATTCCAGCATCACAATTACATTGGATTTTGAACAAGAGATTTTGCTGAGCTGGGAAGAAATTGAAGTGCCGAGACATAGATCCGAGACTACTTGGTAACATCACATCAACGGAGGCACAGAGATGCCCCCAACTTCATTTCCTGTAGCAATGATGCCATGTAGCAGCAGCCCTGGCCCATTTGAGCTGCTATGAAATGGTGGGCAGCTGCCGGCCTTTGCGGGGGGAAGGGAAATCAAGATGGCAGGGTAGAAGCGAAGGTACGGAGGTAATAAACAGGGCAGTGCATCGGCAGAGCGGACTTGAAGTGGAAATCAAAAATAGTGTTTGCTGCAAGTTTGTTGAATGTTTCGTGCTCGTGCGAACTGTTAGGCGAATCAACTGGAAACCAAACACTGGCACATGTTGACTTTTGTTCTTATACCGCCACCATCCCCGCCTTTCCCTATTCTCTCCTCTAATTTTCCCCCTCCTCCCCAATTTGCTGCCTTACACAATACCTCTCCTTCCAACATCCTTCCTGAGCACTCAACATGGCATTCAACATTGATTTGCCTCGACGTGGCTTGGTCATTCATGCTTGTGGTAAATTTCAATTTCCATCCTCTACTATTGCGCCATCCTTCTGACATACCGTTTTTAGAACCGAACCAGTTCAACCTCCACCGGACCCCCTTTCCGACGTCGCCGGGCACGTGGAGAAACTCTCGCCGGCCTCCAGCGCGCCAAACCCTTGGGTTTGAAGTCACATTGACGTCGCCACCCTCTTGGGACCCACAGCCATGGTGAGCCCAAATCCCAGATTCTTTAATCGATGCTGATCGAAGTTATAGTACCCACGCTCAAGTCGTGGCACGAGGCAGCGGCGCGGAGTGCCAAAATTTTATATGTCTGAGCCTGGCACGCCCCTCGGCAGCGCTATGCGCTACGGTTTTCAGCGATCCCGCCAACATACATTCCCGCACCCCCGACACGTCAGCGGCACGTAGCGCCGCCCGCCAAATTTTTATTCAATATTTGGACGTCCGCCAAACTCCACGTACATGACCCGAGTCTTTTCATCAATTACCGCGTACTAATGATCCTGCACAGATATTTGCTTGAACATCAAGTCCGCGACGTGCCGCCTCCCAAATTATCGTTCCCGGCGGTCCCGCGAACACGTTTCAGCATTGCCCCACGCCTGGCGCGTCAGCGGCGCGTAGCGCCGCCCTCCGATTTTTTATTCGATATTTTGACGTCCGCCGAACAGAATGTACGCGACTCAAGTCTTTTTATCAACTACCGCGTACTAACGATCTTGCAGAGTCATTTGTCTGAACATCAAGTCCACGACGCGCCGCCCTCAAAGTTATTGTTCTCGGCGGTCCCGCAAACATGTTCCAACATAAAGAACGCCATTCCCGCACGCCCGACGCGTCAGCGGCGCCTAGCACCGCTCTCCAAAATTTTATTTGATATTCGGGTGTCCGCCGAACTCAATGTACGCGACTAAAGTCTTATTATAAGCACGGTGTACTAATGATCCTGCACAAATATTTGGCTGACGGCGTGCCGCCCTTCAAATTATCGTTCTCGGCGGTCCCGCAAATGTGTTTCAACATTCCCACACGCCCGACGCGCCAGTAGCGCGTAGCGCCGCCCACCAAATTTTTATTCGATGTTTGGACGTCCGCCAAACTCAATGTAAGTCTCTTCTTTGTTATCCACCATCCTATACTCATGGTCCCGCGAGGAGTTATTTGATAGAACATCAAGTCCGCGACGCGCCATTCTTCACATTATTACTCTCGGGAGTCCCGCGAACACATTCCGACATACCCGACGCGTCAGCGGCGCGTAGCGCCGCCCTTCAAATTCTTATTCGATATCTGGACATCCGCCGAACTCAGTGTACGCGACTCAAGTCCTTTTCATCAACCAGCGCGTACTAATAATTTTACAGTGTAATTTATCTGAGCATCAACTCCGCGACGCGACCCTCTTCAAATTATTACTCTCGGCGGTCCCGCGACCATGTTTCAACATAAACTACGGGGTTTCCTGCACTCCCGACGCCAAGTTCGCGATGCGCTACCCTCCGAGTTATTGTCCTCGGCGGTTTCTTCAACATCTCATACGACATTTCCGCACCCCAACGCGTCAGCGGCGCGTAGCGCCGCCCTCGAAAATTTTATTCGATATTTGGACGTCCCCCGAACTCGATGTACGCCACCCGAGTCTTCTTATCGACCACCGCGTACTAATGATCCTGCACAGGGTTATTTGGTTGAACATCAAGTCCGTGACGTGCCGCTCTTCGAATTATGGTTCTAGGCGATCCCGCGATCGCGTTTCAGTATTCTCACGCACCCGACGCGTCAGCGGCGCGTAGCGCCGCCCTGCAAAATTTTATTCGATATTTCGACGTCCGCCGAGCTCCATGTATGCAACTCAAGTCTTTTTATCAGCCACCACGTACTAATGATCTCGCGCAGAGTTATTTTGTTCAACATCAAGTCCACGACGCGCCACCCTCGAAATTATACCCTCGGCAGTCCTGTGAATGCGTTTCGGCATTACTGCACCCCCGGACGCGTCAGGGGCGCGTAGCGCCGCTCGCCAAATTTTAATTCTATATTCGGGCGTCCGCCGAACTCAATGTACGCGACAAAAGTCTTTTTACCAACCCCCGCATACTAATAATTTTGCACAGTGTTATTTATTTGAGCATCAAGTCCCCGACGCGCCGCCCTTCAAACCATCGTTCTTGGCGGTCCCGCGAACATGTTCCAACATATCCTACGGCATTCCAGCACCCCCGACGCGTAGTGCCGCTCACCAAATTTTAATTCGATATTCGGACGTCCGCCGAACCCAATGTAAGTGTCTTCTTAATTATTCACCAGCCTATAGTCATGATCTCGCGTAGAGCTATTTGGTTGAATATCAAGTCCGCGACGCGCCGCCCTCGAAATTATACTCTAAGCGGTCCCGCGAACGTGTTTAAACACCGACGCATCAGCGGCGCGCAGCACCACTCGCCGAAATTTTATTTGATATTCGGACGTCCGCCGAACTCAATGTCAATGTACGTGCCTCAAGTCTTTTTTTCAACCAACGCGTGCTAATGATCCCGCGCAGAGTTATTTGAAGTCCCCGACGCGTCGCATGCCCCTACTATCTTGTAATCATCGCGGCGGCCAACATCCCACCCTATAAAATATTTTTCGATTTTCCGACGCCCCGCGACCCGTACGTGAGTCACGGCTCTATTTTGTTATTCACCGGCTGATTCCGCACAAGTCCCTGACGCGCCGCCCGCCTCCCCGAACCTCACCTCACCCCACCCTCGAAATTATTTTTCGATTTTTGGAGATCCCGCGAGCTGTACGTACGTGATATCTCTCCCGCTTCTCACGCATTCTTCGCAGGTTTACGCGCCAATCCCCGTCGTCAAGATCACAAGATATTCGGAGGCCCCGCGACCGACGCGACGCGTACGTACCGCGTTATTCCAGTCAACTTGATGCTCACTCACGTTTTTTTTGTTCGCTCGCAAGTCAACGCTGAGCTATCCAGTCTGATATTCGAACGACCACATCAATGTCCCGCCATACAATTTCTGAATTCGATGTTCGGAGGTCGCGCGACCGGTGCTGTCGCAAGTATGTAAGTGATCAAGTTGATTTTTGCAGGCCTGTGCTGCCGATTCAATAGTACGCAGATTTTTTGAGGGATCCTTTCTGTCTGCTGAGCCGACACCTAGCGCGCGCGAAGTATTAATTAGATGCACCTGCCCGCCAAACTGTTGTTGCGATCTTGGCACGTATATACTTACATCCACTAATGAGATTTTTCAGGTTAGTCGTGCGTGTCCCGGCGTGCAAAGGTTTACATTACACGTCGAACCAACTAACTAAACCCTTCAGTGCATTTTGCCCGATGCGCGTGCGTTCAATTACCCCGGGCGTGGGCTTTTACGTGAAGGTATGTTTATCTTCAAGCAGTGAATGCCAACTCAAACTCTGTCAGTTCGCACGACTCGGGGATCTCGGGCGAGGTGTTTGAATGTGTTGTTCAAATAAGCGAGGTGGGTGAGTACTTTGAACTTCCTAACCCTACCTGCCTCGGTTATCCAGACTAGGCACCGATAAGAGATGTATCGGTGATTCATCTGAGATTCATCGAGATCCCACTATTCGATGTACTGGCCCGCTAATCCAATGTACTGAATGACCTTCGGGACGGGGAGACTATGCTCGGCTGAAATAAAAATGGATTTGGACTTGTCTCTTTAATTTTTTGCGCCAAGAGAAAATTCAGTGGCGATGAGCTCAGGCTATCAGGGAGAACAGTGAAAGAACAGCAGAGAAAACAGCAGAGAAGGGAGGAGCGATCGTTCAATTGATCGATGACTAATACAACGTTCACACGTCTTTTCTCTCAACCAACCTCGACATCCACCCGACAATGAGCAAGCCCATCCACACCCACGACAACGACTCCTCCATCCAGGGCCATGAAGGGCTCGCATCTCCTCTCCCTGCTCGCTGCGGCCCTCGTCGCCAACGCACAGAGCGGCTCGGACAGCGCGTCCGCACCCGTTTCGCCCTCTCTCCCGCCCAGTTCACCCCCAGTATCTCCCAGTGTACCGTTGACCTCAGCATCGACTACACCGGCGACCAGCCCGTCGTCCACCCCGCCGACGAGCCCGGCATCCACTCCGCCGTCCGTAACATCCAGTCCGCCGACCAGCGCCCCCCCGTCCCTCTCTGTCTCCAATTCCGTAACAACCGACGCTAACGGCCAGGCGACGACTGTCCAAGTAACAGAGACCTTCACCCCGACCCCCACATCCAACTCGTCCGCCTCCTCCAGCGCGACCAACGCCCCGTCCACGGCCCCCTCCGGTGGCGGCCTCAGCACGGGCGGCATCATCGGCCTCGCCGTCGCAGGCGGCACCGCCCTCATCTGCATCGCCGCCTTCTTCATCTGGAAGTTCACCCGCAAGCGCATGGCCGATTTCGACGACAACGAGAACATCAAGTGGCCCGAGCTCAACGACCACTCGAGCACCGGCGACACCCACGCCCTCCCCGTCACCAACACCGGCCGCGCGGGCTTCGGCGGCGACCTCTCGCGCACGCCCTCCGTCGCGAACACGTACAACGCCTCGTCCGTGGACCTCAACAGCGAGGACCCCTACGCCGTCCCGCCCCTCCCGCACATGAACCCCGCCCAGCCGTACCGCGATGATCCCGCAGGAGGAAACGCACCAGCGTACTACGACCCCTACCGCGGGCCCGTCCCGCAGACGTTCAATGAGGCCGTGCATGGCGCGCCCCCGCCCGAGTGGGGCCAGACCGAGGCGATCCCGATGACGCAGATGGGCCGTGGTGCGAGTCCCGCGCCACCGATGATGTACGATGGGCGCGCGAGCCCGGGTCCGCAGGCGGCGTATGGGCGCGCGAGTCCTGGGCCACAGGCGGCGTATGGGCGTTCGTCGCCGGGGCCACAGGCGGCGTACACTGGCCGTGCATCCCCTGGTCCACAAGCGGCGTATGCTGGGCGTGCGTCGCCGGGGCCCCAGGGCGCGTATGCCGGGCAGTAGAGGGGATTCAACTCATCTTTTACTTTTTCACCCATATCCATATCGCATATGCATGCATACCCCTGGCCCCCCCATTCCCCGTACGCCCCACACGCATACCTACATCTACATACATAATCCTGTTTTCGTTTCAAGATATCCGTTTGCTGTCGGTCTGCGTTTCATTAATTATTTCTTCATGACATGAAGTAACGGAGGCGTCAAATTGTACAGGGAGCAAAAAGTTGTCGTAAGGGGATGCGGAGTAGAGTCGAGTCGAGGGCCTAGAGGTACATTTCTGATATTAGCAAGCTTGGACATCTGCGGAAAATAGATTGGCTTGGCTTGGCTTGCTCGGCGACGTCGAACGGCTGTTTTGATTAGGAGTGGCTGCTCGCGTTGAGGCGGCAGTGGCTTTGCGATTATGCGTCAAGATGCGCGAGCCCACTCCGCGCGAACCCGAGTCTGCGCGCGACAGCTGCGTGCCATCCCCGCGCCGCATTCACACCTCGCGCACAAACTCAAATAAAATATATTTCACTGTAACCTCAATTAGCAGACCTCGGGAAGGACGGGAGAGCAGCGCACCTTGTACTACATGGAAAACACACTATGTACACAAGTCCTTCTGTCGAGAGATGAATATAACGCGGAAATGATGTCGGGGTACTTACCCGAATGCACGTCGTTTCGCGCGCCAAAAGGTCCCGCGAGACCTCTGTAGAAATCTAACACAAAGTCGGAAAAAGCGACCCGAGTTAGTTCGGACTTGCTTTGGGTCGAATACCTAGTAGTAGCCGCGGTACGCGGCTTGAGACTCAGAATGGTACTGCCCGGAAAATCATCAGAAATCCGATTTTCGGAGGAATGGGCAATGTACCTGCTGTGATCACGAAGAAGCGTGCATATATTGAAGGGAACAATAGGTTAGTATGTGGCCAGCAGCGGGAAAGAGAACCGGGGAGCCTACTTTAGTAATTTCGCATTTTGAGTCTGGAGCAGCGGGGACACAGAGAACCAATCAGACATGTTCATAGAGTCCTAGGGAAGATATTTGAGACACTTACTTGCAAAGGTCACGGCGGGTTTGCACCGTAAAAGTCCCAAGTAGATATTGCAGACTTGAGCTGAAAATACAAAATCAGTGAATTCGGGTGAAGCTCCGCAACAGAAGCACTTCGTAGCCGTTCAGTTGCGAGGTAATATAGCTCTGTAGACTCTCCGAGAGGGATGGAACTGGTGTGGAAGGGTAAAGTACCTAGATGTCAAATAGGCTAGCAACTGAAAAAAGCGAATGTAAGCCAAGATACTGACCATATATACGACCCAGGGAGCTTGGACGAAGCCATCTGGATCTAATTAAGAGGTTAGTACTTGAAAAAGATCAAGAAGAACGAAATTCACGGTGCTATGCAAAGTCGGCACTTTTCCAATATACCGGTTTTTCGGCCCCGGAGGCAAAGTATCTGTGAAAAACGATTAAAGCGAATCGAATGCGGTAGATATTGGAAAGAACCGGGTCTACAAAGAGCATTGAAGTCGAAGGTTTCAAGGGTAAAGGTCACCTAGAAGATATGCTGTCAGGACCAAGTCCGGGATGGGAAATGAATAAAAGAAGACTTACATGGTTCGGGTGAGCACTAGGGGCTCGTGATGGCGCTCGATTCGACGTTGAAGAAGCCAGCTTGATCTAAGGAAGAGGTTAATACTTGAAAGAGACGAAGGAAAGTGCAACTCACGTTGCTGTGCAAAGCCGGCACTTTGGATCACTTTTGATTCGGAGTTGGCCAACTTTTTGGCCTCGGAGACAAAATGCCTGCAGAAAGGGATTAGAACGAATGGAATGTCAGTGCTATCAAGAAAAATAGGGCCCAGACTGAACCTTGAAGTCGAAAATCTCAAGACTAAAGGTCAGCTGGAAGACACGTTGTCAGAACCAAGTCTGGGAGGAGAAATGAATAGGAAAAGACTTGCATGGTTCGGGTGAGCACCTAGGAACCTGTGATGAGTTGAAAGGGACGTTGATTCGATGTTGAAGAAGAAACACGACTGAAAGAAAAGGTTAGGCTTCTGAGAATAACAAGACACAACGTGGACCCACCTTGGTGACTTCGAGGATGTTGCCTTTCCGGAAGAGCAAACGACATGAGTGGTTTGAGAGGGAAGGTTAAAGGTAGCTTCCACTTACCTGGAAAGGATTCAAGAAGCTCCGAGAGCCCTTGATAATTTATTTCAAGTCCCTCGGACTGACTGGAGTTCTGAAAGAGCAAAAGGCGTGAGTAGTTTGAAAGAGAAGGTTAAAGATGACTGCTGCTTACTTTGAAGGGAGTCAAGTGTGGCTCCGAAATCCCTTGATAAATTATTACAAGTCCCTCGGACTGACTGGAGTTGCCACGAAAAAATAGTAAGCATTTGCTCGGGTGAAATATTAAATGAACCCACCTCAAGGCCTACAGCGAATAAGTGTTGTACGACACCAGACCAAAGTCAGTAAGCAATTACTTGAGTACATGAACTCCCACCTAGGGATAATATCTCCGCATGGGTTCAAACGTCGTTGAACTCAACAGAGGACTGGATGGATGGTTAGTGAGAGCTTCGAGTGATTCAATGAATGAAAGGCAAGGACGAGTTCAAGTGTATACGATGGCCAAGGTCAATAGAGTTAGTTCGGAGTTGACATCGTGCAAGAATGCAATCACCATGGCAGTGTTGAAGCGAACAAGCATGCGACCTATTCAATAACAGACGAGTCAGTTAAATGTAGGATGGATAATATTAAACGGACATACCAGTATTATCTGAGTATAGTCTCGGCCTCCCGAGCGGGGTTTCTGGTGTGTTGAGCCGGAATTTAGCAGCCGGCATTGAAACAGTCGAATAAAAAAACACACCTTGTACCATCCAACCATGCTAGGTGTATAGTGTATAATCTCTTCACCAGCCTCGATTCGGGCAGCAGCCATAGTCTCGGCGTTCCGGGACTCGCTCCGGAGGATCAAGGCTTCAAGGTCAAGGAAAATAAAGTCAGCATCGTTGAACTTTCAATAGAGACTCGGACTAACCTGGTATGGTTCGAGAATAAAAGACCAGACCTAGTTGAGTCGAGTCAGTAATTCACTACTCAAGAAAACCGAACCCGTACACCGGGTAATCTCTCTATGGGTTCAGGCGTCGTTGAACTTGGTAGTAGTTCATCAAAGGACTAGGTGAATGGTTAGTGTAGTGATAAACTGCAAGAGCCTCGAGTCATACCTCAAATGAATAAAACTTGACGGACATGGGCTTTTGGCAAAGTAACGATGGCCTAGGTCAATAGTGTCAGTAAGTAGAAGGCCGTCAGGTATGTGATACTTACTCGACGTTGAAGTGAACATGTGAGGGACCTGTTCCACGACAGACTGGTAAATGACAGACTGGTAAATTCAATGTAGATAAATTCGAAATAAACTTACCGGGGAATCCGGGCATAGATTCGGCCTCCCGAGTACGATATCTCCAGGTGTAGCAATTCAGAAAGACGGTTTTGAAATAGTAGGGTGACAAACGCACCTGGTATCATCCGACCAGAGTACAGGCACCCAATCATCGAGCCGTACCAGCTGTAATAGTATCGGCATTCCGGGACTCGTAGTGAGTACTGTGGCCTTCGCAGGCAAGGATATCGAAGTCAGAATTGTTGAATGTTCAATGGAAATTGAAACTAACCTGGTACGGTTCGACAATAACCCCGGCATTCCGGCCGTCCGAGTCTCCCACCATAATCTCAGCGTACGAGTACGAGAAGCAGCGTAAGCGCTGTGCAAAATGCAAGTGAGTCAGTAGTTCCACATGAGAGGTTGCAGAATGAACATACAATTCAAACATAGTCTCGGCAACTCGGGACTTCGGATGGAAGTCAGTCTTGCTGAATGCTGAAACCTGGGATGGTTCGACAATAATCCCGGTGTCTTGACCGTGAAGCATAAGCCTAATGAGGCAACATTAAGAGTCAGGGGATGGCCCATTATAAGATGGGACGAGACGAACTGTGGTTGAATTGAAGATAGTCCCCAATTCGATCTAATAGTCGAGTCAGTGTAAGTTGAAGTGAAGCGGAATGTGACGTACAATAGAGTAGTCTCATTAATCGAAACTGGAGCTCCACGACGTTGAAGGATTAGTGTGTTGGACCCGTTCAACCATAGTCTCGGCATTTCGGGGTTCCAGATGGATGGAAGTCAGTCTCGTTGATTGCTGAATGTACATTGTTACAAACCTGAGAGAATTTGCCAATAATCTCGGTGTCTGGACCATGAAGTGTAAGGCTAATGGAGTGGGAGTAAGAGTCAGTAGATAGTCCACAATAAAATAGAATAAGACGAGCCGTGGTTGATTTGAAGATGGTCTCGTATGCGATCTAAAAGACCAGTCAGTATAAGTGTAGTGAATGGGAGTGCGACGGACATTAGAGTAGTCCCTGTCCCATTCATCGAAACTGGAGCCCCACGTTGAAGGGTTGGTGCGTCGAATCTGATGGTCAGATGGTGGTCAGTCACAGCTACTCAAAGTTGTGGGACGAAACTCACGTTGCCGAGTAATCAAGTGAAAATTATCACGACGTGGTTTGAAGTTGGATTCGAAACTGAGTAGTTGATGTTGTTAATGCCGAGTAAGAAAGGATGGAATGAGACACACCTTGAACCCTTCAGAAAATCCAACAATCCTTCCAACAACTTCAAGTCAGTCCGAGTCGGGCGGGGTGTGGAGGGAACAGCGAGTTTTGCGGGGAAAAGCGGCCTGTAAAACGGTAGTCAGCGAATGAATACTGCCTTAGAAGCGCATACCGAGCGATATTCAGAGTGTTGGTTGCCAGATGGCGGGTGATGATCGAGTGGTGTGCCCCACAGGAGTCGCAGTGGCGGGTTTTTGAAGCGACGAGGAGGAAGTTAAGGCTAGAGGGAGTTGGTGCATAGTTGCGATACGTCGTGGGTGGCGCAGGTCGTGCGGCGGTGTCGAATTGTAATCGGGTCGGGAGGGAGGGAGTGGCGATGGAGAAGAGGTCTGAAAACGGGTTAGAAAGAGTTATGGACGAGGAAAGATTAATGTTCAACCCCTCCAAGAATTCCCGCCGCCGGTGGACATGTTGCGGTCGGTGTTGAGTGCTAACATGGCGCCGACAGCGTCGAGTGGCTCAGCCACGGCGCAGCATCGAAAGGGAGCCGTAGTCGAGGGCGATGAGGGGATCAACACACTCGTGGTGCAGCACGAAGAACAGGCCAGGAGGTATGAGTAGAGGGGAGGAAGGGAAGTGAGGTGGTGGGTGAGGTGAGAGAGAGTGCGAGGTGGGCCCTTACTTATAGGTTTCCCGAGACCCACAACGGCGGGAATCTTCGACAGGCTGTGTTCCCTGAATCAAACGTAAGATGTAAATAGAACCGAGACGAACCTGGAGACAAGAAGCAGCCCCCAAAACCGAATATGCCGCAACACCTTAAATCTTTGCTTCTCGTATCATACTCCGCCGAAGCGCCAAGCAAGCACGCGTACGTGTTGAAGTCCCAGAATAGATTCATGGTTCGAGTTATTGACGAGTGCCTCTGGAATTTGACCTCTTAGCGAATAAATTGGAAAGCGCAGAAAACGAACCATACGGTACATTGAGCTCGTGTGTACTCGCGCCCCAAAGGTGTTGGGTGGAAAACAAACTATAAGTCAACGGTAAATTTTTTAGGTGCTCCGGCGGAGCGGAGCTACTGAGTGGGATGTGCGATACACCGAGGTACGCCAGAACAGTGCAAATTCAGTTCTGGTGCAACAGCGGAGAACTGGAAATGAAGCGTAACGTACCGCTCTAATCCCACATCAAAAGATGTCCGCACAGCCCATCATCAAGGGTCTCCGAGCCCTGGTTGCGCAGGACCTCGGATATGTGCTTTGCGCTATTTCGAGTTTCCCGCTGTCCCTGTGTGCTTCTGTGAAGCTGCGTGCATCGGAGGCGCTGCGGAATTTGTACAGTAGTTGATCTAAATTGCCAGGCAAGTGATTCCGCCGAGACCAAGGGCCCCGGCAGCCTGAATATGATTTTTGCGCTTACCTGCATTTCTTCCATTCCAACGCGAAGGAAGGCGGAGATGGAGTCGCAGACGTTTAGAGTAGATGAAGAAGAGTGTATGTAAGAGTTTTTGAGCCACCACAGTCTGCCGTTGTTGAGGGTTCAAAAATTCGACATGCATGTCGGGAGCAAGAGGCGGCTTCCAAATTGGGCGGCGTTGAGTATCGGATGGCGGACCGTTGACAGCTGTGGCAGTGAAGTTGAACCCCGCCTACGTCATTTTGGTTGAATTTTCAACCTCGACGCGCCGTTTGCACGCCGAGGGCGCGCAGTGGCGGAAAAACATTAAAGGTAATGTATAACAGGTATCTGGCTTGCTTCAGCAAGATTTGGGCTCATGAGATGGTATGTTTTCAATATTTGTAGGGCATTAATCTATTTTCGTTCTCCGATCAAACTTGCGGCAATTCCGTCGCGTTACGTTCGCTTCTCGTTCCGAGGCACCCTGGATGATATCAACCTTGACTCCGTATCCATCCCTATGCCGAAACCTCTTCGCGTCACGGCTCGGCAATTCCTCAAACATCAAACAACCTTCCCACCTAAATCTGTCAATGTTCGTGTTCACAGGTCATCGACCGCTTCCACACTTCTTGCATGCACACGCATGAGGCGATGCGACCCGGTTTGTAAATCCGAGGGAGGTGCACATCTAACATGATGATTCACAGCTAATTTTGGCATGAGTGTTTTGCAATGGGCCGGAAATTTGCATTCTGAGCCGTTTCGGAGGTTTATCTCCGTTTCCGTTTCCATGGCTCTCCGCGTTACGTTGTCTTCTCGTTCCGAGGGACCCTGTCTGTACCTTGCTTCTGCATCCATCCCTATGCGACAGCTTTGGGACGTCTTCTCGTCACGGCTCGGTAATCTTTGAAACTTAATATCCTTCGCACGAAATCTGTCAATGTCGTGTTCACTTCGACTGCTTACACACTTCTTGCAGGCACATGCATGAGGCGATATGTGCGATGCGATCCGGTTTGTGGATCCAAGGAAGGTGTGTACTTCTAATATCATGATTCAGATGATTTCGGCGCAATTGTTCTGCAATCTTATGTTTGCATTTTGGGCTATTTTGGGTTTTATCTTTACTACCTCTATTTCTGATTCCGAGGCTTTGACAATGGTTCGGAATATAGAAAATGCTAGTATGCCAATGGCCACAAACCAATGCCCGGAGTTTGTATGACCAGGCTTCTAGCTCACAACAAAACACAGAGGTATCTTCTTTTTCATCAAATATTCATTTGTGGGGAATCTTCGGCCTCATTTGTGGTTGGTTCGTCCTACTGGATCCTCTTAGTCAAATCCATTTCGCTTATTGCCAGCATTGTACAGCTGCCATGCATCATACTTCACAAAATTCTTGTTAGGGTAGAATATTTCAAGTTGCATACATTGGAATCCGGGGATGATGTCAAACTTAGTTTGAATACATACTACATTAGTGTGTAACCTGTGTGAAGTACTGATTGTGCTTGAGCCATCAACAGAACCCGGATGTAATTGATCACATAGATTGAAAAAAATCCTCCAGGCAACTCTGCATTCCAGCATCACAATTACATTGGATTTTGAACAAGAGATTTTGCTGAGCTGGGAAGAAATTGAAGTGCCGAGACATAGATCCGAGACTACTTGGTAACATCACATCAACGGAGGCACAGAGATGCCCCCAACTTCATTTCCTGTAGCAATGATGCCATGTAGCAGCAGCCCTGGCCCATTTGAGCTGCTATGAAATGGTGGGCAGCTGCCGGCCTTTGCGGGGGGAAGGGAAATCAAGATGGCAGGGTAGAAGCGAAGGTACGGAGGTAATAAACAGGGCAGTGCATCGGCAGAGCGGACTTGAAGTGGAAATCAAAAATAGTGTTTGCTGCAAGTTTGTTGAATGTTTCGTGCTCGTGCGAACTGTTAGGCGAATCAACTGGAAACCAAACACTGGCACATGTTGACTTTTGTTCTTATACCGCCACCATCCCCGCCTTTCCCTATTCTCTCCTCTAATTTTCCCCCTCCTCCCCAATTTGCTGCCTTACACAATACCTCTCCTTCCAACATCCTTCCTGAGCACTCAACATGGCATTCAACATTGATTTGCCTCGACGTGGCTTGGTCATTCATGCTTGTGGTAAATTTCAATTTCCATCCTCTACTATTGCGCCATCCTTCTGACATACCGTTTTTAGAACCGAACCAGTTCAACCTCCACCGGACCCCCTTTCCGACGTCGCCGGGCACGTGGAGAAACTCTCGCCGGCCTCCAGCGCGCCAAACCCTTGGGTTTGAAGTCACATTGACGTCGCCACCCTCTTGGGACCCACAGCCATGGTGAGCCCAAATCCCAGATTCTTTAATCGATGCTGATCGAAGTTATAGTACCCATGCTCAAGTCGTGGCACGAGGCAGCGGCGCGGAGTGCCAAAATTTTATATGTCTGAGCCTGGCACGCCCCTCGGCAGCGCTATGCGCTACGGTTTTCAGCGATCCCGCCAACATACATTCCCGCACCCCCGACACGTCAGCGGCACGTAGCGCCGCCCGCCAAATTTTTATTCAATATTTGGACGTCCGCCAAACTCCACGTACATGACCCGAGTCTTTTCATCAATTACCGCGTACTAATGATCCTGCACAGATATTTGCTTGAACATCAAGTCCGCGACGTGCCGCCTCCCAAATTATCGTTCCCGGCGGTCCCGCGAACACGTTTCAGCATTGCCCCACGCCTGGCGCGTCAGCGGCGCGTAGCGCCGCCCTCCGATTTTTTATTCGATATTTTGACGTCCGCCGAACAGAATGTACGCGACTCAAGTCTTTTTATCAACTACCGCGTACTAACGATCTTGCAGAGTCATTTGTCTGAACATCAAGTCCACGACGCGCCGCCCTCAAAGTTATTGTTCTCGGCGGTCCCGCAAACATGTTCCAACATAAAGAACGCCATTCCCGCACGCCCGACGCGTCAGCGGCGCCTAGCACCGCTCTCCAAAATTTTATTTGATATTCGGGTGTCCGCCGAACTCAATGTACGCGACTAAAGTCTTATTATAAGCACGGTGTACTAATGATCCTGCACAAATATTTGGCTGACGGCGTGCCGCCCTTCAAATTATCGTTCTCGGCGGTCCCGCAAATGTGTTTCAACATTCCCACACGCCCGACGCGCCAGTAGCGCGTAGCGCCGCCCACCAAATTTTTATTCGATGTTTGGACGTCCGCCAAACTCAATGTAAGTCTCTTCTTTGTTATCCACCATCCTATACTCATGGTCCCGCGAGGAGTTATTTGATAGAACATCAAGTCCGCGACGCGCCATTCTTCACATTATTACTCTCGGGAGTCCCGCGAACACATTCCGACATACCCGACGCGTCAGCGGCGCGTAGCGCCGCCCTTCAAATTCTTATTCGATATCTGGACATCCGCCGAACTCAGTGTACGCGACTCAAGTCCTTTTCATCAACCAGCGCGTACTAATAATTTTACAGTGTAATTTATCTGAGCATCAACTCCGCGACGCGACCCTCTTCAAATTATTACTCTCGGCGGTCCCGCGACCATGTTTCAACATAAACTACGGGGTTTCCTGCACTCCCGACGCCAAGTTCGCGATGCGCTACCCTCCGAGTTATTGTCCTCGGCGGTTTCTTCAACATCTCATACGACATTTCCGCACCCCAACGCGTCAGCGGCGCGTAGCGCCGCCCTCGAAAATTTTATTCGATATTTGGACGTCCCCCGAACTCGATGTACGCCACCCGAGTCTTCTTATCGACCACCGCGTACTAATGATCCTGCACAGGGTTATTTGGTTGAACATCAAGTCCGTGACGTGCCGCTCTTCGAATTATGGTTCTAGGCGATCCCGCGATCGCGTTTCAGTATTCTCACGCACCCGACGCGTCAGCGGCGCGTAGCGCCGCCCTGCAAAATTTTATTCGATATTTCGACGTCCGCCGAGCTCCATGTATGCAACTCAAGTCTTTTTATCAGCCACCACGTACTAATGATCTCGCGCAGAGTTATTTTGTTCAACATCAAGTCCACGACGCGCCACCCTCGAAATTATACCCTCGGCAGTCCTGTGAATGCGTTTCGGCATTACTGCACCCCCGGACGCGTCAGGGGCGCGTAGCGCCGCTCGCCAAATTTTAATTCTATATTCGGGCGTCCGCCGAACTCAATGTACGCGACAAAAGTCTTTTTACCAACCCCCGCATACTAATAATTTTGCACAGTGTTATTTATTTGAGCATCAAGTCCCCGACGCGCCGCCCTTCAAACCATCGTTCTTGGCGGTCCCGCGAACATGTTCCAACATATCCTACGGCATTCCAGCACCCCCGACGCGTAGTGCCGCTCACCAAATTTTAATTCGATATTCGGACGTCCGCCGAACCCAATGTAAGTGTCTTCTTAATTATTCACCAGCCTATAGTCATGATCTCGCGTAGAGCTATTTGGTTGAATATCAAGTCCGCGACGCGCCGCCCTCGAAATTATACTCTAAGCGGTCCCGCGAACGTGTTTAAACACCGACGCATCAGCGGCGCGCAGCACCACTCGCCGAAATTTTATTTGATATTCGGACGTCCGCCGAACTCAATGTCAATGTACGTGCCTCAAGTCTTTTTTTCAACCAACGCGTGCTAATGATCCCGCGCAGAGTTATTTGAAGTCCCCGACGCGTCGCATGCCCCTACTATCTTGTAATCATCGCGGCGGCCAACATCCCACCCTATAAAATATTTTTCGATTTTCCGACGCCCCGCGACCCGTACGTGAGTCACGGCTCTATTTTGTTATTCACCGGCTGATTCCGCACAAGTCCCTGACGCGCCGCCCGCCTCCCCGAACCTCACCTCACCCCACCCTCGAAATTATTTTTCGATTTTTGGAGATCCCGCGAGCTGTACGTACGTGATATCTCTCCCGCTTCTCACGCATTCTTCGCAGGTTTACGCGCCAATCCCCGTCGTCAAGATCACAAGATATTCGGAGGCCCCGCGACCGACGCGACGCGTACGTACCGCGTTATTCCAGTCAACTTGATGCTCACTCACGTTTTTTTTGTTCGCTCGCAAGTCAACGCTGAGCTATCCAGTCTGATATTCGAACGACCACATCAATGTCCCGCCATACAATTTCTGAATTCGATGTTCGGAGGTCGCGCGACCGGTGCTGTCGCAAGTATGTAAGTGATCAAGTTGATTTTTGCAGGCCTGTGCTGCCGATTCAATAGTACGCAGATTTTTTGAGGGATCCTTTCTGTCTGCTGAGCCGACACCTAGCGCGCGCGAAGTATTAATTAGATGCACCTGCCCGCCAAACTGTTGTTGCGATCTTGGCACGTATATACTTACATCCACTAATGAGATTTTTCAGGTTAGTCGTGCGTGTCCCGGCGTGCAAAGGTTTACATTACACGTCGAACCAACTAACTAAACCCTTCAGTGCATTTTGCCCGATGCGCGTGCGTTCAATTACCCCGGGCGTGGGCTTTTACGTGAAGGTATGTTTATCTTCAAGCAGTGAATGCCAACTCAAACTCTGTCAGTTCGCACGACTCGGGGATCTCGGGCGAGGTGTTTGAATGTGTTGTTCAAATAAGCGAGGTGGGTGAGTACTTTGAACTTCCTAACCCTACCTGCCTCGGTTATCCAGACTAGGCACCGATAAGAGATGTATCGGTGATTCATCTGAGATTCATCGAGATCCCACTATTCGATGTACTGGCCCGCTAATCCAATGTACTGAATGACCTTCGGGACGGGGAGACTATGCTCGGCTGAAATAAAAATGGATTTGGACTTGTCTCTTTAATTTTTTGCGCCAAGAGAAAATTCAGTGGCGATGAGCTCAGGCTATCAGGGAGAACAGTGAAAGAACAGCAGAGAAAACAGCAGAGAAGGGAGGAGCGATCGTTCAATTGATCGATGACTAATACAACGTTCACACGTCTTTTCTCTCAACCAACCTCGACATCCACCCGACAATGAGCAAGCCCATCCACACCCACGACAACGACTCCTCCATCCAGGGCCATGAAGGGCTCGCATCTCCTCTCCCTGCTCGCTGCGGCCCTCGTCGCCAACGCACAGAGCGGCTCGGACAGCGCGTCCGCACCCGTTTCGCCCTCTCTCCCGCCCAGTTCACCCCCAGTATCTCCCAGTGTACCGTTGACCTCAGCATCGACTACACCGGCGACCAGCCCGTCGTCCACCCCGCCGACGAGCCCGGCATCCACTCCGCCGTCCGTAACATCCAGTCCGCCGACCAGCGCCCCCCCGTCCCTCTCTGTCTCCAATTCCGTAACAACCGACGCTAACGGCCAGGCGACGACTGTCCAAGTAACAGAGACCTTCACCCCGACCCCCACATCCAACTCGTCCGCCTCCTCCAGCGCGACCAACGCCCCGTCCACGGCCCCCTCCGGTGGCGGCCTCAGCACGGGCGGCATCATCGGCCTCGCCGTCGCAGGCGGCACCGCCCTCATCTGCATCGCCGCCTTCTTCATCTGGAAGTTCACCCGCAAGCGCATGGCCGATTTCGACGACAACGAGAACATCAAGTGGCCCGAGCTCAACGACCACTCGAGCACCGGCGACACCCACGCCCTCCCCGTCACCAACACCGGCCGCGCGGGCTTCGGCGGCGACCTCTCGCGCACGCCCTCCGTCGCGAACACGTACAACGCCTCGTCCGTGGACCTCAACAGCGAGGACCCCTACGCCGTCCCGCCCCTCCCGCACATGAACCCCGCCCAGCCGTACCGCGATGATCCCGCAGGAGGAAACGCACCAGCGTACTACGACCCCTACCGCGGGCCCGTCCCGCAGACGTTCAATGAGGCCGTGCATGGCGCGCCCCCGCCCGAGTGGGGCCAGACCGAGGCGATCCCGATGACGCAGATGGGCCGTGGTGCGAGTCCCGCGCCACCGATGATGTACGATGGGCGCGCGAGCCCGGGTCCGCAGGCGGCGTATGGGCGCGCGAGTCCTGGGCCACAGGCGGCGTATGGGCGTTCGTCGCCGGGGCCACAGGCGGCGTACACTGGCCGTGCATCCCCTGGTCCACAAGCGGCGTATGCTGGGCGTGCGTCGCCGGGGCCCCAGGGCGCGTATGCCGGGCAGTAGAGGGGATTCAACTCATCTTTTACTTTTTCACCCATATCCATATCGCATATGCATGCATACCCCTGGCCCCCCCATTCCCCGTACGCCCCACACGCATACCTACATCTACATACATAATCCTGTTTTCGTTTCAAGATATCCGTTTGCTGTCGGTCTGCGTTTCATTAATTATTTCTTCATGACATGAAGTAACGGAGGCGTCAAATTGTACAGGGAGCAAAAAGTTGTCGTAAGGGGATGCGGAGTAGAGTCGAGTCGAGGACCTAGAAGTACATTTCTGATACTAGTAGCAAGCTTGGACATCTGCGGAAAATAGATTGGCTTGGCGTGCAGCGGTGAGTTCGGCGACGTAAAACGTGTGTCTTGATTAGGAGTGGCTGTCCGTGTCAATTGATTGCCTCTGGTGGCGAAGGGACCTTGCGTCAGGACCTTTTTCTTGTAGTAGTAAGAAAGGGTACCTAAGAGGTCCTTCGAAGCTGAGACGTCTCAAACCGAATATAAATTCAACCACACCTTCATTTCAAGTACCTGATAAACACCCTTGGCATTGATGTCAAAATTTAGTTTGGAGATGGAGATGTCTTTGGTTCGAATTGAGCATACATTTGTGCACGGTCTGAAGAACAGGCAGTGAGCTCACGAGCGCACTGCGCGCGCAATAACTGCAAATAGATACGATGGGGCGCGACGGCGCTGGTAAACCGCCTGGGTGAAGTCCATTATCCGCCTTGGTGAAGTCCATTCAAGCTCAGCGCTCGGCCATCGAGTTTACGGTCCATCCGAAGCTAACGAACATTCAGTGTTGGCTACTTCACAAGTACATGCCGGCGGGTGAAAGTTAGGGGTCCATGCATTGCATGGGTGAAATTAGGGGCTATTACCAGATATGGACAAATTTTGGAACGAAAGGCGGACGGCCTGCGCGCACAGAAGAATGTCGGCGGCGGCGTTCGAACGCGGGAGCGCGCGGTGTCGATAGGGTCGATCGGCGGGTAGTGTTGGCCGCTGAGCAAGGCGGCTGCCGGCACATTTGCCGTGAGCCGGCCAGCATATGTGCCGTCTTTTGACGCAGAGGCGGCACATGCTCGCCGAGGTGCCGGACTGATCTGACGGTGCGGTTAGGGGCTATTACCAGATATGGATTTTGGTCCCCAATTTTGAATGAAAGGCGGACGGGCTGCGCGCACGAAAGAATGTCGGCGGCGGCGTTCGAACGTGGGAGCGCGTGGTGTCAATAGGCGGGTCACGGTGCTGATTGGCAGTGGTGTTGACCGCTCAGCAAGGCGGCTGCCGGCACATTTGCCGAGAGCCGGCCAGCATACGTGCCGTCTTTGACCGAGAAGGACTGATCTGACGGTCACATCTCGGAGGGGCCTTAGCGTCCATTCAACGTTCATCTCAAGCCCGGTTCCAAGTTCAGCGCTTCAGCATTTACACAGAGGAGGTAGCCCGCCCCGCACCTTCTTTCCCTCTTACCACCACCATCCCGGCGACGCGTCGAAAGGCGCGTCAAAATGGCTGCTTCCGAGTCTACTTACAGCGCCGCCGACAAGGACTTCCTGGATAGCCTCACGGGTCGGCAGCTGATTGCCATGGAATTCCGCAATCATGCACATCAAGTCGCGGCCTCCCTTCTCATAGAAATGCCAATATCATAAGTAGATTTGCACGCCCGCGTGCATTACCGGACGATTTCTCGACCACGAGTTGATTGATATAATATCCCTGCGCTCAGGTTCAATTCTGGTTAGGACTGGGGTGTCAATGTAATTAATTCTTCAACTCTGAGTCAAAGGCGGCACATTGATCTGAATGCGCCGCCTCTTGTCTCAATTAGAATGCATGTGGTGGCCTACTCTTGTATATCCTCGTTCAAAAAGTCACGAAGTTCGACTTGCGCACATACCAAGCCAATACATACATGTACATGTATTAGTAGACGATCAGACTAATTTCAAGCCCCCGGCTACGCAGAGTCTCGAACGCTGGCAGATCCTCTGGGCTGCTGGGCCAATCTTGGAGTCGGACGGAGCGGAGGCAGCCAGAACCAGGGGCGCACCGGGTCCCCAGCATGTCCGCCAGCGCAGCAGGGCCGCACGTGAACTTCCATCCGAGGTGCAGGTACGTGATGCGGGGGACTAGATTTCCCGTGGCGGGCCCAGGATGGAGGGTCAACGCCTGCATTAAGTGCACGTCGACAGTAGACTCCGCGAACTCTAAAACGAGGCTGCTGACGTGCGGGGTGAGGTTGAGGATCGCGAGGAGCTCTTCGGTGGACATCCAGACGTCGTTCAGCGTGAGATGCGTGATGATGAGAGACTCGCCAGCCGTAGGAGTCCGGGTTAGAAACGACACCAGCGCGGTGGGGAGGACAGCGCCTTCGTCGAATTCCTGCGCGGTGATACTCAAGTCGTTCAAGGCTGGGGCAGTGATGTGGTCTAGGATGGACGGGTCACCCCCGCAGAGAGACAAAGTACGAAGATGGGGGAGAGTTTCGGGGCTTGCGGAAGTGTCGGGTTGGAGAGTTATATCCCGGCCAACGTTCCAGCACGAGTCCAGCAAGAGCTCAACGACCTCAGAGGCCGATCGGAACACTTTTGCGATGCTTGCTACCCCGTACCACTGGCTCTTCAGGGTCAGTTTTCTGAGTTGTGACAGTGGAAAGACGTGGATTCGCAGAAGCGTGGATTCGTCTACGACATCGAGCGTGCTGGCATAAGACAGTGCCTCCAGAACGGGAGTGGATCGGAAGATAGTCTCGAATAATGTCGAGTCTCGGCCTTCAAAAGTGCGGAACAACAGACTGAGGGTGGTTAAGGCTGGAAAAGACGTGCTGTAATTGTTTTCCAAGAAGCGATCGACGTCCGAGGGATGGAGACGGATTTCGACGTCCTGCCAGCGGTGGGCTACCGGAAATAAGCAGTCCAGAATGCGATTCCGCGCGTCGTCATCTGGGAACCTGGCCGTGACTGCGATGGCGAGAGGTGCTTCAGCGGAGCGTTCCAGCTGAAGTGAAAGCACAGCAGGTCGGATATAATGCAAGAAATAGTGGTGGGCGATGAAGACACGGCGCCATATTCTGGGCGTCGTGAGTGCCAACGCTCGCCAATAGCGGCACACTTGCGCCAGGACCCACTCTGGGTCGGCGCACGGATTCCACACGTTGTTCGAGTCCCGGGCTGCGCACCACAGGAAAATCTCCGAGAGGACGTCGCTTGGCACCTTGCGGATAGGCGCTAAGACTCTTTTGTGATCTGTCACGAACTCCTGGAGCGCCTGGCGCCGTGCAGCCAGCTCGACGAGTACTGGCTGCAGATAGCCTATTCTCTCGTCGATGAATGCGATAGAATTCGATGCTGCAGCTATTTCTCTGTCGATTTCGGGATATTGGGTCTCCAAAGGGGCGGCGTTTGAGCGTCGAAGCTCTGGGCAGGGAGACGAGGGTAGCGGCGGGGTCAGTCGGAAAGCAGACGCGGGGAACCCGCAGCAAGGGCAAGGGACGGAGTCGGAGGGCATCGTCGACGTGAAAGTCTGAGCGGCGTCGTGACCGTGACGGCGCGCGCCGTCACTTGTCAAGGACTCATTGTTTCGCAGCTAAAGTAGGACCGAGTTCATTCGAACAAAATTTGCCCATCTCCTTACTACTATCTACCATGTACTCCATCCGATCAAGTCGTCCGTAGACATCTCGGCACTCATCTCTTCAGCGTCGCAACAGGTCACATCCAAGCCCTCGGCGCGCACCCTGTCGACGAAAGGAATCTTGGGCGATCCGTATATCGTGAAGAGCCGCGCAACGCGCAGCTCGCCGGCGCCCGTCGCAGCGCTCCGGCTGCGTAGCATCTCCACGACGAGATAGCTGGCGCACGCGAAGACGCCGGAGAGGGACAGGGATACCATGCGGGGTACGACCTGTCGCTGCGCACCGGGGACACAGGTCAGCGCGCGGATCAGCGGTTCCGATATGCGACAGCTACCCAGGGATATGTTGTGCACGAGGAGGTGGGTGAGGTCTGGAGTGAGAGCGAGAAGCTCCAGGAGAGTGTCGCGGGGCACCGGTATGTACCGGAGGGAGAGATGCGTGAGGGAGCAGCGAGAGCGGGTCAGGAAGAGGGACACATCGATGCTCGCGTGCACGGAGGGGTTCGGCTGTTGTGGGTCCGCCCAAGTGAAGCTCGGACGTCCTCGCTCGATGGCGAGTCGACGCAGTGCCGGGGCCACAAGCCCACGAAGCATACGGGCCGAATGCGAGTTGTAGGAGGACATGTGCAAGATTTTCAGGGTTGGAGACGTCGTGCCACTTGTCTGGGCATCGAGGCTGAGACCCGCGTCCGCATCGTGTTGAGACCCCAGCGAAATTCCAACGATATTCGGCGTCAGGCGCAGGACCCTCAGAACATCCGGCGCGGTAAATATCGGGAAGACACATGTTTCTAGTTGTGCCCAGGGAAATTTTATAAGAGTGGGGCTAGGGCAAAGTGGTACGTGTAGGCGCTGCAGGAGCGGACAATCATCCAAGAAAGTGCTTCCCGTCGAGATTTCGAAAGCGCCTTCAAACGCCGCACGAGAGAGCTGAAGTCTTTTTAATAGAGGGAAATATCCCGAAAAGTTGCTGAGAAGCTGTAGATCTCCATACGTGAGGCCAAGACTCGCGTCTTGCCAGCGATATGCGACGGACAGCAGGAGAGTCATGACGAAATGTCTCAATGCCGGAGAAAATCCGTCCGAGGGATGATATCGTAGGGTCAGAGGATATTCTCTCGACCACTTGATTTGAAGCGACAGCAGGTAAATCAGGCTCTTGTCGGAGGAATAGCTTTGGCTGCGAGGTGAGAGCTCGATTTTTGCCCACAGACTCGGTGTGGATGTCACCACGGCCCTCCACGTTCGGCACACTCTGGTTAAGATCCACCTAGGATCGCTCCGCAGCTCCCCCGAGAACTGTTTCTCCTGACACCAAAAGAATATCTCCGCGAAGAGCTCGCTGGGGAGTTTCCGCAGTGGCGAAAGCGCCGGCCTGTGCTTCACACAAAACTCGCGAAGCTCTCTGCGTCTGGCGGAGAGCTCGTTCAGGGCCTGCCCCAGACGTTGCATTTCTGCTTCGATCGCGAGGATATTGTGTTCAGATGAGTCTACGGCTGCCTGGATCGCAGCCGCTTGAGATTCCGAGGGAATACCAGAGATCAGGAACTCCGGGTGAGGAGACAAAGGCAGGGTCGCGCCTTCCAACGTCGAAAATCCACAGCTAGGGCACGCGCTGGCTGGGGCCATTTGAACAAACAAAAAGCAGGCGAGGTTCAGCGGACGCCTTCTTAGTGGGAAGCTAAGCGGAGACGGCTGATGACGGAAATTGCAAAGCGGAGAGTTTGCACGTGCGCTCGGAAGAGTTGCACGTGTTATACGAATTTTCATTCTCCCAAAATCTTGCAGTTCATTCAACGACAACCTCTCAGATTATTCTTGAATTATTGTATTCAAATGGTATGTGATGTAGTTCGACAAGTTTAGAACCAGCAAGAAACCCTAGCGAAACAGAATTCGAAGTGCGTATGCGTGACAGACAGAGATAGAGGGCTAAAGATACAGTAGGGGTAGCATTGAGACATTGACGCGGACAGCCGCCGGGGTATAGGAATGAGCGTATTGTAAGGTATAAGAGCCGATTATGAAATTATTGTTCGTTACATCTGAAATGAATGTTAGCGGGAAGCGAAGAGGAGGTGCGAAGAACGTACTGTAAAAATACAGAATAATCACTTGCGGCATCGCTTCTTGTGTCGGTTGAGGACGCCTTGGGTCGTAAAGGTCATACCGCACAGGCAGCGGTGGGGACGGTTCTTGTTGTGCGAGTTAATGTGATCTGCAAGGGAGGATTAGACAAGAGGTACTAGCAAAGCAGGTGCACACATACTAATGAGATTGTGCCTCGCTGTGAAGGTCGAGGGACAACTCGGAACCGTGCATTTGAAGGCCGCAGCATTGATACGTCGCGCGCTGCTGGCCTGCCTGATCTTGCTCGAAGCGACTTCGAGTTTGAAAGAAGGCGTAGGGGATGGTTGCGAGACACGGAACTCCTGCTGCGACCCGCCCTGAGAACCATCGCTGCTGTGCGGTGAGACGGCTCTCTCCGCCTTGAATACACCCAGCCCGACGGTGAGAGAAGGCGTGGCTCTGGAGCGCCTGCCTTTCGACGGAGTACTAGAGGCCCGGCCAAGCGCAGGAACAGGAGGAAGCAGCTCCCCAGAGCCACGAATTGCAGTAAAAGTGCGCCGCCGCTCAATAGAAGCGTGTTCGTTCGTGCCCGCCTCGGCGTCGTCGAAGGCCGGTGAAGACGGCGTGCTGGACGAGAACGAAGCAGGCGTCTGCACGTCGCGGAAGTGGAAATGGCCGCCGTAAGGAGAGGTGCTGCGAGACCCGTTGCTGATGCTGCGGGAGCTCGGGATGCTCAGCGCGGAGCGGTGCTGACCACGGCCACGGCCTGCATCTTGATCAGACGGTGCAAGGGCGTTGAGATCGGAGACGCTGCGAGTACGCCGTGAGGCACCCTTGCGTTGGAGACCCACAGGAGGAACTGTCAGGTGCGAAGGGCTGGGGGGCGGCGGGTCAACAGGGGAAGAAGAGTCCGTCGATGGCCTTTCGCCGTTGGACGGGTATCTCCAATTCGTCACTAGACGACCTGGAGCTGTATTGACCCCGTTCTCGTCGGTCGGCATGGAACCCCAAGACATCCCGGTTCCAAGATTCGCAGAATAAGTTGTGCCGAGATCTGCCACCGAGATTTGGACCTCGCTGTTGTCGGAATATCCGCCGTACTGGGAGAAGTCGCCCTGCGCTGACGGATGTTCGTTCCGATAAAATTGGTTATCAGTGGTGGGGGCGGCGCTGAAAGATGCAGAGCGGCCACGACCAACGCCGTCAACCCAGCCCTCTCCCGGGGGAACTGAATGACTCGAGCTGCGGAGCCGGGAGAAAGTAGTGCCACTAGGAAGAACACTCTGGTCCGCCCCTGTATAACTCTCTTCGAGCGCTATATCGTTGAAAGCAGTCATGAGCGGTGACAAGGAGGGCGACAGGGCGGGTGAAGAATGGCCAGAGAACCCGTGTTGCGGGGCCCAGTGCGGCCGGAGGTCGTCGCTCAGAGAAGGGTCTTCAGGAAAAACTAAGATCGAAAAATTACATGGCGTCCTCGCCTTCAATAGACAACTTACTGTCACCGGAGAAGCTTGAGGCTGGACTCCATGATTCAATGGGAGAGCTCCGGCCAGAGGTGGCAGGACTGTACCCGAGGCTGTAGTCGTTGTACCTTGGATATTCTGACCGATCTGACAGGTTGGGCGAATCGGATGATTGTATGAAGAGAGCAGGAACGGGAGGGTAACAGCGGTCGCCGGCAGCGGAGAAGTTCATCCGAGGGTCTAAACGGCAGTAAGTTCACCGTGGATGATTGGCATCCACAGCAACGTACCACTGTCCGATGGACAATACTCGTTGAACACTCCTAGAGAATCGCTACACGCGATAAGATGTGAGCCTCATCATTGGGGCAGCGCTTAGAGACACTAACAAGAGAACCTGCTCCTCAGAGTCAGGTGGGGGTTCAATGTTTATAGACGGGGTGTAGTGTTCAGTCATTACGATTGTGATTTGGGAGGGGAAAGGGGGGTGAAGCGCAGCTGTTGCACACCACTCGCACACCTTCCTTCCTTATATGCAGTAGAACTGCCTCCGCGAGAGCACATGTTTGCGCTGGGCTGTGTATTCGAGAAAGACCAAATTGGGAAAGGCGGTGCCGCCAGTGAGCGGTTCATCAAAGGTGGCGGACTTCGCATCCCCTTCCCGCTTCAATAGCTGTTGAATGAGGCGATTAGACACCCCAGTGACCCTTCTCGATGTCAATGGAGGGCAATACGCACACCGCAACCGTGTGTCAGTCACCTATACGTGGGAGAAGTTTTGGAGTTCCCCATAATGCATCCATTATCTCCTTGAAGGACGTCGAAGTTATTGATAAAAAGGTAGAACGAGAAGTATGTTAGGTATGGGTATCATCGACAGCAATTACAGTGCAGAGCGGAACGAAAGCGAGAATCCAAAACACAGGCAAGACAAGCGCCGCACTGCATGCCACAGCGAAAATCACTCAGAGCTACTTATAGGCGCTGAGAAAGGCGCGAGCGCTTGATGATGCATACCATGGCGCCTCCGCCTCAAGCGCCTCCGCGCTAGTGCGTCGTATAAATCAGCGTTGAATATTGTAAGGCAAATGAACAACTACCTTCTTCCTCGAGTCCGATGGGCATTTGGGCTCATGTCGCTTCAAAACATGCTGAGTCCCAAAGCGTTGCCCGCACTTTTCACATCCAAACGGTTTGACGGAGTTGTGTGAGTTCATGTGGTCTATGGACTCGAAATTTAGTACATTGAAGCCAAACAGGATAGTGGCATACTCTTATAGTTGTGCTTGGCTGTCAAGTCCTGTCCACAAACCTCACAAACGAAGGCCCCGGGCTTCGATGGGTCCCTGCGACGGGCGGCAGCGGCACGACGTGTCGCAGCGGTTGCAACAGTACGAACTGGCTGGGGCTGGCTCGGGCCAGCTCTCGGGCCTGGGGCCGAGCCCTCTGCCTCAGGTTGACCTTCCCATAAGAGTGACCTACTTTCAGGCCCGTCGTCCGCCACGTCGGGGCCATAAGGAGGAAAATTCTGAGAGTGACCTGGATGCACCGGGTCGTCATGACCCTGAACAGCGACAGTGTCCTGCATATCCCAGTTCGCCAACTGACCAACTGTCCCACGAACCGACGGGCTTGGTGGATACGGACTTTGAGCTTCGCTACGACGCCGGCGTCGTACTGGAGCTCTATGGGGTAGCACCTCCCTGTCGCCACTCAAAATGGTGGGAGAGTAGAAGGGCTCCACTGCCGGAGTGTAAAAACCGGAGGTTTGGGAGACATCGGCCTCGAAAGAGCTGTCATTAAGTCTCGCGCTCGAATCCAAGGAGTCCGAAGGGAGATACAAATGAGCAGGAAGTCGCGACGGCGATCGGGATGACGAGGAGGAAGTAGACCCGTTGTGAGATCCGTGAGGCCATTGTGGAATCTGCAGGTGAAGCGTAGGGGGTTGATGGAAGTCCTCGTTGGTCCAGGCAGGATGCCCTTGCCAATTATTCGTGGAAGAGTGCTGATCCTGGTGCGAGGGGTGGAAACTAGGTCCGCTCGATGTACCATCTCCATCGATAGTCAAAGCCTCCATGTTTCCGTCTATCCCAGCGACCGACGGGTCAGCTGATGATATGCGACTGCGAGAGTGTCGATCGACCCGCCATATCGACCGGCCGCGAACGGAAGCGTCCACTTCATCGTTGGATTCGTAGGCACGATTGCATGAGTGGCTCCGTCGGCGATGGTGGTACGGGTCGGGCGACACGCCGTCGTAGCCGGGGGATACGATGCCGGGGGGAGGAAGTTGATGAAGGCCCAGGGACGGCGACAACGATCTAATGGAGGACGTGTCTGAGTCCGCATCGGACCTCCATGGAGGTGAAAGCAACGAGGGACTGAGAGGGGCCGGGGTGACGGGGGATGGGGTTGAGTTGTGAAAGCGCAGAGTGCTCGTCTGTTCGGCTGGGGAGGGAAGGCGGGGGTCATCGTGGCCGGGGAACGGGGACTCCAGGGAAGGGTGGGGCCTTGCACCAGGCGTCCAGGTAGGCGAGAGAAGAGTGGGATGCGGCGGTGGAGTGTGAGACGGCGCCGGTTGTTGGGGCGCCGAATCCTCACCGACGGGCCATTGGCGATATTGTAGATCAGAGGGAAAACTTTGGATAATCCCCCAATCGTCATCGACGGCGAACTCGTCTCGATACGCTGCGGGGTTCATGGCTGAGAATGACGTGTGGTGGGACCAGGCTCGACGACGAAACCCACTCAGCTCTACAGGAGCGTGTCGCGGGTACCCGAAGCTATGAGCCCGGCTTCCCATGCTCGTATGGGGAGGAGCATTAACATCCCATTGTGCGCCGTGGGGCGCATTATGTCCCGGCGCGTTGGCGGTGGATCCATCCCTGGGATAGCTGGGCAAGGGTGAGGTCGCGGAATACATGCAGCCAAAGCGACACTAACGAGGGAGTACGCTCAGCGTCTTCGACGCTGATGGTACAGTCTGTGTCGGCGGGGTTCTGAGCGGCCTCCGAGACTCGAGTCATGCCGCCTGCGGGCGACGAAGAGGTGGAGAACGGATATGTCTGGTGTGCCATTGCGTACTTGTTGCAATGGGCGTTTCCTGGGCGTTCGCGCTGGATGTGGTGAGATTCTATGGGGGTGCGGAAAGGAAAAGTAAGCAAAGGTGTATAGTATAAAAGAGAAACCCACAAGTGGACGGCCTCTGGGGCGTGGCCTGTCTCTACAGCTAACAGCAGACGGGGGATTCCGGGAAAATGCTGTCAATGAGAACTCACGGCCTGCAGGAAAATCCGGAGGAACTTGGTTAAAGGTTCGTCGACTTTGTCGATTAGCATAAATTTTGGTCATGGAGTCAACGGCAATGGACCATCTCTTCAAAGCGCCGGAGACGTGATTGTCTCTTTGTCACAACGGAGTTTACGATTGAAAGATGCGGCAGCACACCGGTCCGTCAAGGGCATGGATCAGATGCGGGAGAAGACCATCTTCCACAGCAGGGGCGGGCAGTGCGGTTTGCATGGGGCCGCGTTAGCATCCTGCAGGGCCAGGATCGTATCCGGGATGCGGGCAACCGGGATTCCGCCTGGAATGGCAGCTAGTGGCTGCCGGGAGGTCTCCCGAGCAGACAGGAAAGGTCCCCGAACGAGCTCCACCATGTACTCGGAAACATAGCCCATAGCTGCACCGCACAGTGGCGTACCCCGCCCCTGGAGAGTTCGTGGCCGTCGGACAATAGGACTGAATTCAGAAAACAGCCAGTCCCCTTGTAGCTCGTTCGACTGACGAAGAGGAAGAGGAAGAAGCTGAAGCGCGTCGGGTTTCATGGGAGTGGTAGGGAAGAGAGATGAAGACCCAAGAGCGCCTTCTTGCTGCACACCGGAGCGCGTTCCCGGTCAGATTTCGTGGAGTTACTTCCCATTGTAGATACTTAACTGGACCCGTGATTTCTCAGAGAACTTCCGCTATATAGACGCGGAGAGGCGGGGACCAGGCAGTGTCGCATAGCGTGCCGGGCGCCAGGCTAAGGACAGAACTGAATTAGGAGGTCAACATGGAACAAGTGGCAGACTCGAACAGACGCGCGCTGGGTCAGGTGTTCGCACAGCCACAGTGACGTCAAAGTCTGAAAAAAAGGTTGGATATTATTGCAAAGAGACATGACATCGGAGACAGGGCAGGTCTGGGCAGGATAAGTACAAGTACACTAATAGAAGCTCGTACAGGACACTAGTAACTTTGACGGTATAAAAATTAAGCAAGGCGCGAGTCAAGCGTGAGTAACAATTGACAATGAGACCTAGAAGATAGTAGACACAACCTGAGAGATAGAGACAATAACTGAACCTTTAAGTACGGAGCCAAAACGGAGGGCGGGAGAGGGGACATGATGAGCTTCTATCGCGATGGTCCAAACGAGGAACGGAAGAAGAACTCCTGAAAAAAACTTGAGCGGTGTTCTCACACAGATATAGAACGACTTACATTCCTGGTGGTGCAACGGCTGGAAAGAGGGGCCGACATTAGGAAGTGCCTTGCACTTTCTCTGGTGCCGTTTCATGACGGCCATGGTTGTGAATGAATATTGGCACAAAGGGCAGAGATGAGGCCTGACCCCGGCGTGGGCGTTCAAATGATCTACAACGCCAATTAGCGATGTGGCGCACACACGAAGTAACGAAAACATACTCCTCAAGTTGTGACACGCTGTGAATGTGGCCGGGCAGTACATGCATCCAAACTTTGCGGGTTTTTTCCTGCGACCAGTCGAAGCGGCGACGTTGGCCGGAGATCCCACGTGAAGATGG
Organism: Mycena galericulata; assembly: GCA_029289565.1. Taxonomy (NCBI): domain Eukaryota; kingdom Fungi; phylum Basidiomycota; class Agaricomycetes; order Agaricales; family Mycenaceae; genus Mycena; species Mycena galericulata. The sequence goes on along the minus strand of JARKIA010000283.1, from coordinate 83,079 downwards.
ACTGGAGGACCAGCTGGACTTGACCCTTCGGAGGCGGAGGTACTGGATGAAAAGGAAGAGAAGGGGGAAGAGGGGGAGGGCGTGTCGGGGGTGGTCGCCTCACTTTCAAGGAAGAAACCACCCACAGGCCGCTGGGCGTTTAAGCTGTGTCTCCGTGACACTGGCACCAGTAACAAACCAGTGCCTGAGGGCGTAGACGCCGAGATGTCAGGCCGAGACGTGGACGATCCCCGTGTGAGGTAAGAGCCATATGCATTGAAGACAAGCGGAGGCGAGCTGGGCGTCGCTGAACCTAAAAGAAGAGATCCTTGAGTGACTTCGGCTTGGCCGTTTGATGGAGCGTTGCCCGCGAAGAAATGTGGGTGGTGGTCCGTAACGCCAGTGCTAAGAAGAGAGAGATGAGGCATAACGGGTGAGAGGGGACTGTAATCGTTGATGTTCCCACTTCTATTAGCGACTGGGAGGGATTGGGGGTGGTTCCATTCGATGGAAGGTAATTGCGGGCGATAAGATAGTGTGGCGTCGTTAGTCCCGTTCCACATATTCTGGCGCTGTAGAGTCGGCGAGTAACCGGTTTGTGTATGAAAGTGGGCCTCAAGCAACTCGGGGGAGTAATGGGTTGGCGGCAGAGACTCGGCTGATAATAAGGAACGCGAATCAATGGAGCGAACAAGGCCAGACAAAAAGGTGGCATACTTGATCGATCGGAGGAACAGGGTGAGTAAAAGCTGTCACTAGGACTTCCGTAGTCAGAAGTAGGAGTATGCAACGTAGGATTCCTGCGGAACGCGAAACAAACGCGCAGGTTAGCCGCAGTCAAGCAGAAACGGATGATGATCACATTTCACGCTGGGTATTGGGCGGTGTGGGAGGTGTAACCGAAATTCCGTCACCGTAGGAGCAATCGACCGTAAGGTAGTCCGAACAGGGAGTCGTGTTGGTGGCGGTCATGGCGAGTCAGACTCACCCGCGAAAATTGAGCGACTTTTACATCGTCCTACACGTGTGGAACGCGCCGCATCATTTTGGAAGAAAAGAGGAAGAGTTCTATTTGGAGATGATGTTTCATTTGATATCTGTCCCGCCGACGTGAATTGTCGAGACGTCCCGAGGAGTTTTGCAGCTCATTGACCGTGTAACAAGGGATAAAGCAGGGATAAAGGCACGAAATGCAAGCCGGGATGCCCACGCGAATAATCAAGAGAATAGAAATGAAGCAAGATGTCCTTTGCAAGTGGGAACGGCGACACGGACGTCCGCCTGCTAAGTAACATGCATAGAAAACGTGTTTGCCGAAAGGGGAATTATTCAGGTCTAAAATAAGTAGGCGATTCGAAGGACCCTAACTCGGCCACAATTATGACATAATTATCTGCCAACCTGCTTGGATCTGAACTCTGGCCAAGCTCGCCCTCGGAGAAAAAACACAAACGCGCCTTTCAAGACAAAGAAAGCCCCGGGCTAAGCTGCACATTTGAAGTGGCTCGAAGGACTGGAAGGACGGGCCCAGTCCGGCCAGCTCGAACTATCTTCTGCTGCACTGCTCAATGCCGCCCTGTTTACTTGCCTCGTGTATCTCATCCGGTTGCAGTGTCTCTGATATCGCGAAATTGTATACTTGGACTTCATTGAATGATACTGGGTGCCTACAGTGTGCGAACTCGCGATCGGAGCCCTTTTGTCGGAGCGCGGGTGGAGCACAACAGCTAGCGCTCATTTCATTTCGGAGTCTATCCATGCCATTCAACCTTTTAAGCTAATCTCCGATCGTATCACCGGAGTCGTTCGGAACTTATTTGCTTCATATTTATGCATGCAGAATCTCAAGGACTTTTCCATTCCAATGCGATACCCTTCAACGCGCAGTGCCTCCCTATGTCAGGCGTCATCCCGAGGCTTGCATGCACCCTGGAGGCTCATACGTTATTGGATATCGCTGCATCCCTGTACGCGCGAGATTGGATCATGGACCGCTCTACTTAGGACTTCTCGGATTAATGCGTTTCTTCCGGTTTGTTTTCGAGCGCGCCTAAAGGCGGCTCCCAGAAACGCGTTCCGTGGCGGCGGCTGTGTCCTATTTCCCAAGGCTGGGCACAGTCATTAGCTCTCGTTCCTCAATGCGATGAAAACATGCCGAGCGCGCTGCTTCGGCATCCTTCCGTCCTCACGATGTCCTATCGCGTCCGTCAAATATCTCTGTGTGTCTGGTGAGCGGAGCCATGTACACATACCGTTGCTCCTCCGCCGGTCAATGGGCGCCTACTCATTCAATGATCCGCGGCTTGTGCTACCATTGAACTGTGTGCCTGTGAGTGGGGCCGACCGTACCAGGCTCTCGTCCGCCGGTCAACGAGCGCACACTAATTAATGTCGGGTGGTCCGTGCTGCCCTGTGCGTGTCAGTCAAGATACCCCATTGCACATGCTTCTCAATTTGCAGTGACCGCCCGTCCAAGTCAGCTGCTCTTGGGCTCAGTAATCAGTGGTGAAATTCGGCTTATGTCTTTGTGGGCGCGCTCTGATGGCATTTCGATTGGTTCACGGAGAGAAAAGAACAAAATATTCGGTTCCGGACGGATTGAGGTCATACTTTGTCGCTTTGGAGGGAGCATACGTGCCCGCCGAGAGTGCTAGCTGCTCAAACCATTCAGTGGATGAAACCCGGCAAGGTTTGACTTAAAGCCAGCTTTTAGGCGGTATAGCAGGTCTTCCTCAGGGTCGCCACTTCGAATTTGAATCCTTTGCATCCATTCTGCCCAACTGGAGCCGTATTTATGATCATCACATTAAATGGAGGGCAAAAGAACCATTGCCGCATAATTTTGATCTCGACGTTCAGAGTCGGACGCGATCAGGTGACTACTCCGGCGTTTCAAGTGCTTCGCGACATACGGGCACCAAGGGTCCGTCCATGGCTACCATGGCCTTCCCGGAGAGCCGGTAGTCCCTCCGGCCTCTGACGCTCCGCGCTGGACTTTGGCCACAGTGTGGACCATGAGATTAATTTCAAGTAATAAAATTAAGATGATATATACGTCTAGGGTTACAGAGAATTATACACTCGGGATACACATGTACGAGCAAATACAGTTTTGGCAGAGACAGTAAGTGGAACAATAGAAACGTGTACAGCCATGCCAGCGGGTCACAACAATATGAGAGGGCAAATAAATACTCAACGATGAATGTCGTGTCATGAGCGACGAGATTTGTCAATAGCGGGTCCTTTGCATCCCTTCTCCTCATGTGTGCGTCGTTCATCGGGATGCGTGAAAGTCGCGAAGCACTTCAAGCACCACAGGCGATAGTTCGGGTCGTCTTCGAGATAGATTTCGGGGAGTGGAAGAAACATCGGGTTCCGTATGTTGCCGTTCTTTCGGTATTCCGCGAAGTGGGGGCAAGTGTTCTCGTGCCTCCGCCGAGAGTCGCCGCGCGACAAAATCGTAAGGCAGCCCATGCACCATGTGCGATCCTTCCCTGTTTCTCTGAAGATTTTGGGGAGGCAAGGACGTCGGTGGAGTTGTCTGCAATGGCGATCAATGTCGGCCATCCGGGTTGCTGTTACGCCGCAACCAGGAAAGGGACATACGGGCCTGGATTTCCGCGAAGCCTTCTTTTTGAATCTCCCGACACGGTGGACTGGACCCTCAGAGCCGCGCGAAGGGGATCTTGACGGAGGACGCTCGTCGAAGTCCAGGTGAATTATTTGGGGGCAGCCGCGAGGAGCTTGTGAGGGATTGGACCAATATGGAGGTTCCGTTTGGTTTGGGATGTACTTCATCTGGAGCCCTAAATGCGACTGCACGATGGTCTCCAGGCTCCCGACAATGTCTCTGCGGGGTGAAACCGGACGAGGAGCATGCACAATTGTCGCGAGTGAAGATATAGACTCGGAGCAAGGACTCAAGCCCGTTCTGGCTTCCGCGCAGGATCCCAATGTTGAAAGTTCGGAGGGAGCGACCGTATAGGACGGGGCGGGAGAAGGGGTGCGGAGAGGATGGCCACAAGCATCGGATGAAAACCCGAAATCGGTTTCGGCGTTGTCGCCACCGCAACTGATAGGCGAGTGCGGAGGAGACAGGGCCGACATGAATGAGGATGGACTTCCAGGCACTGACCAGCACCGCGATGACGATTCTGAATCTGAGGAGTCGTATGCCTAAGCGCGATAAGCCCCTGCAATTTGAATCATCCTTTAAAAAATCGTACCTCGGGGCTTTCCAAGAACGCACATTGCGCAGTCTGAAGGGGAAGCCCAAGAGTATAGTCGTGGTATGCCTCTGCGTATATACCGGCAACATCGACCTTGATCTGGTATGCGTCGTCGGGCGCAATGCGGTCGAGCACCAGCCTGGTCAACATGGAGTCCTCGTAGTCTTTGGGTGAGCAGGCAGTCTGTGAATGAAGGAACTCCCAACCCGCCGTGGGGCTCCTAGAAAAGTGTTAGATGAAGTCTATACAATGCGGTGTGTTGCTTACGACGAGTCGCAGGAAGCGGCATCGAAATCAAAGTAGTCATCGATGTTCAACTCGGCACAACTTGAAGGAAGGGTTGGACAAGAAAGTGCCATGCTGTGGAAGGAGTATCGGGCTGGAAGGAGTGGATGGGTGGATACATCAGGTCTACCTTTAAATGACGTTTCTTTTGTATTCCCTTATCCGTCGGTTGGTTGTGTAATTTTACAATTATATAGACTTGTGGGCGCGTATGTACCATCCCCCTCGCTGTGGAACTTGAGTGAAACGTGCAACAGTCTAGTGATAGTTTACTCAAGTCATGGATGATGTTTGGACTTCAGCTACATCGCGCCCATCGGTGAACTTTGTCCAGACGTCGATTCCCATTTTGACTGCCAAATGCGAGTTGGTAGCCTCGAGGAGGGCCTCGAGGTGTCGGCAATACCACAGCCGAGATCAGACTGTCGTAAGTCGAGCCTGAAGAAGCTCAACGACCGACGATCGATCATACTGATGCGGAAGCGACCTGATTCACCTGAAGCGACCGGAAATTTTGCAGATGGGGCTTGAAGGACATCGGTCTAAATTTACAAGGGAAGGCGAGAGAACAAGAGGTTAAAGCTTGTGATAGCATCAAGATGGAACAAGAACTGAATGGAAGAACAACAAGAGCCGGCGGCTTCCGGAGGGGCGGTTGCCATACGGTACGCGGTACGCGAACAACAAGTCGGGGGACTGTCGGGGTGCACGTGCCGCGAATATGGAACATCCGTTCTTGCCATAGGCCTTCCCGCTGGCAAAAGTGTAAGTAATGAAACGTGCAAGAAAACGCGGAATCCATACTTGACCGTTGGATCTTTTCCTGGAGAGCATCCATCCCTTCAAGCTACCGGGAAAAGTTTAGGATTTTCATCACGAAGAAAATCAGGGAAGCTGATATGGTGGAGTACGTACACATGGGTCCAAATTCCAGCCAAGAACGTGCCAGACAGTGCTCGGCCCTGCTCCTGCGGCTCATATGACCAGGTGGGACTAGTTACCTCTCACTGACTCCAATCGCTTAAGTTGCGCATAATTACAAGAGTTTCCATTCCACAGGACGTGTGATGTGCAGTAATAGGCGTCGGGTACGGTTTGTCTGATCGTGGTGCATTTGTTGACACCGATGAACTGGGACCTACAAGACTAAATAGCGGCCCGATCCGGTCCGATCCAATATTTTTTGAAACCCTATATTTCGTGAGTAAATATGATTGGTGTCGGGAAAATTCACCTCAGTATCAGGTCTCTGTCCCAGGAGTTCAGATAGCCCACGTTCGAGAGTCTGGAGTAACAATTACTTTCTCGACCGGCTAAGCCACGAAACCCGTCACGACGCGGGATCCATGCATTGAGCTATGCATTGTAAAGATACTCTGGCAGCGGGTTGAGAGAGAAAGAGACGGATCCCGTGTTGTGGCCTAAAGCAACGGTTTGTAATTCTCTCAAACAGAGTAGGACACCGCCTTGCACAAACGCCGACTGGAGAAATGTGTCAGTCCGACGGTGTAGCTGCTATATTTATCAGGGTGGCCACAGAGCTAGCTTTGTGTGTGTGCGATCACATGCGGGATATAGGCATTAGTTATCACATCCTCACCGGCATTCATGGATTAGCTCCCTTCGAACTTGGCCGAGATATCAAGGACAAGAATGATGATAGAGCGTAGTCGCCATAATAAACTCGTCGCGATGATCTTGGTGACTTGTTGTGGCGATCAATCGAGGAGCCAGCCCAGCCAATCTCACGATTCGATTTGTAGATCCATCAACTGAGTCATTATCCACTGCGTTGATTTCCTTTTTCAAGATGGTGCGTATCCGGAGCGTTCATCAATTAAAACTGAGGAGCCCGTCTATATAGACGGAAGGGCAGCGCTGGCGGTCTAAGTACTGTAACAAGGATTAGAATGTCTGATAAATAGATAAAACTTGAACTGGGTCCACAGTCCGGCAGAATGTCGACAGCAAAGAATCAGTCAATCCGCGCTCTCAGCCAACTCATTAAACCTGCTGTCCCTTCCCTTTCCCATATTCTTCGGGCCGGGACACGGAATCTAGATGGAAATCCAATTCATAAATCAGAAGCCCGCGGAGAAGAAAGCAGAGCATCAAAGACACGTACACATTCCCGTCTACGAGAAAAACATCCAGCGGCAGCAGCCCAAGTTCAGCGGGCAGCTTTCCGATCTCGTTGTCCCGGAGATCGAGCTCCTCCAGACCCCACCCGGGGACTTGACGATTCCCCTTGAAGAGTAGCGCGACGCCCTGGAAGCCGTCGAGATCCGTGATGCGGTTCCCGCGCAGCTGCAGTTGCTTCAGGCCTTTGCGTGCGACGGGAGCTGGGGGTCCGGCGTCAGAGGAGAGAATCAAGCCCGATAAAACGGCAGTAGTGAGCGAGGCGCTAGTGAGGGTGTTGTACGCCATGTTAAGCGTCCGAAGGCTTGGGAAGAGTTCAGTCAGAAGAGGGAGGATGAGCCTGGTCTCGGAGGGTACGGCGGCGAAAGTCGTTTCCTCGGGAGATGCGGTGGAGACGGCGACATTATCTCCCAGATTACAGCCTTCCAGGCTCAGCTCCTCCAGCCGTGGTAAGAGCGGCTCGCCCATCGGTGGGGTTGGCAGCATGAATGAGCGGTCCATTCGGCGATTGGAGAGCAGCAAGACTTTGAGCGTCTGCGCAAATGGCTGCACGGCGATGAGGGCAAGGGGCATGGTGGCAGTGGGCAACGCGACATCGCTCGCTCTAGCCGGGGGAAACTTGACAAGCGACGTCGCAGCTAGGGAGAACGCTCGAGAGTGGCCCGACGCTTTCGGGGGGGCTGTCGAGGCGGGAAGGGTGAGGGTTTCCGTGCGGGGAGTGTAATACTGTGGATCCGCCAAAGAGGACGTTCTCGGGGCGGGAGACGGCTGGCGTGGAGGTGCACCGTGGCCCAATGCGGAGTTATCTCCAGCAGCGGCGGCAGCGGCCGCGGCCGCCCGTGCCCGTCGTTTCCCGCCTTCTGTCGACAGTCCTTGTTCCGCCTCTATCTCCCAAGCTTCCTTCACAACCGGGGCCTTCGCGGGGATGACGGATTTCTTGGGGACAGCCTTGCCGGGGGCGGAAGGGGCGTTGTTCCCTTCCAGCCCGCCGTCCGCCGCTTTGCCGGCCCGCGATTTAGAGCGTCGCTCCGCCTCGATCTCCCACGCTTCTCGCACAATCTTCTTCCCGACGATGACACGGGCAACGCCCGGGGGTGGGTCCTCGTTCGTAATCTCGAATTGGAGTTCCTGAGCTAGACCCTTAAGGGCGTATGAGACTCCATTCTCCGTGATTTGGGTGGAACCAAAATCAAAAACAGATATCCTCGGGAACGCCCTGGAAGAGAACGAGGTCCCCTCAAAAACGCGGTCAGAGACGTCGGCCTTCTCGCACCGGAGCACCTTGAGTTTCTGCAACGCCGCGAGGGCCGTAAACAGCTTGCTGCACGGTCCGTGTCCTGCGCCATCTAGCGGGTTGGCGGAGAGGTCGAGGGTGACAATCGATTCGGGGATGCTCAGATCGATGGAGCCCGCGGTTAATTTGTTGTGGGACGCATCGAAGATGACCAGTTTTGGGAGGGGGGCGGAGGCTCGCTCAATCTCTGCCGAAAATAACCCGCGAGCCGTGGGCGCAGCTCGGGCCTTGGGGGAAGAAAAGGAGGCCGAGAATGGGAGGGAGGTTAGTGCGTTGTTGCTGACGTTGAGATTGGACAGGGCCGGGAGGGAGAACAGATTGGCAGGAAGAGAGGTTAGGGCGTTGTGGGATAGATCGAGGGTCGTGAGTGCGGCTAAATCTGCGAACTGGTCCGGTAAGGAAACAATCTTGTTTTTATGAAGCTGCAACAACATTAAGACGAGATAGATGAGCGAACCGATCACATACGTCTATCGATTTGAGTGACCCAAAGAGAGCAATCTCGGGCTGGATTTCAACGATTTCGTTCCCCCAGACCTTCAGGACCTCTAAATCCTGAATCTCGAACCAGGCAGGGCCGCGAGGTTTTTGTCGGGTTTCCGGTGCCGGAGGTAGAGGCGGCTCCTCGGGTACAGATTTCAAAGGCTCTGGCGTGATGCCAAGGTGGGAGTCAAAAAGGGCCGATGGTATACAGCGCAAAGACCGTGTCGAAAGGTTTAATGAGCCTTTCAAGACCTATTCAGATCAGCAGGACACAGACGTTGTCTTGTAAAACATACCAGTACTCTTCGCTCGTTCGATAGTCTCTCTCAGGGGCGGACGTCCGAGTATGTCTTCGGCCTCTGGTACCAGTGGTGGGACATCGGGTATTGCATCCTCAAGACTTGCGAAATTATCTAGTGGACTTGAGCTCGAGCTTTGCCCTTTCTTGGCCTCGGCCCTTTTCAAGGCTATTGCCTCTTTGATGGAGAGGGGGGGTCCAGTTGGTGTAGGTTTCTTGTCTAAATCTGGATCGGTACGTGGTTTCAGCGCAGATTTTGAAGGTGTTGTCGCTCGTGCGACCGTAGACTTCGTTCTGACCCTCGACGCCGGCGGCTTCGCTGGAGAGGTGGCATTTCGATGAGTTCCTCGAGATGGTTGAGGAATGCGCGACATTTCCGCCTAACGAGCTGCGGTTTGGAGGAGGAGAGAGCCCTGAGGCCTGAGGCGGCAGCAAAGGCGGCTGAGGGTTGGCTTCGGTGTGTCAGCAAGGATACGATCACGTGGCAGAACGCGAATCTGTGTCTGACGCGAAATTGGCAGGAAGCAGTCTGCAGGTTACTTATAAACCAGGGAATCAGTCGCCGCGTGTATCCCGCGTCTTCCCTTTTTTTTTTACAGACTGATACAGCAGTTGGACTGACGATACTTTACTGAGAGGACAAAAGTAGAAAAAATCTAAAAAAGCCTCAGGCTGGTCGCAGGAGACTTTGTCATGACGAATCCTTCACATTGGAAGGCATGAAAATGTTCATTTGAGCCGGCTGGATAAGGATGCTGCCGAGATCTCGGACAGGAACAACTCCAAGTTGGCGACCAGTGCCGCATTAGGGTCGAATTATATTCAATTTTACAATATGTCTAACTGAGTTACGGTACTATCCTAAGCTGCGAGAATTCGTCTATGCCGACAGTGCTAGGGGAGCCCCGCCGAAACGTTCCCGGAAGAGCGTCTCTGCAGCTTTTATTGAGTTATATTCCAGGAGGTAAGATTGGAGTTCTTTAGCTGGGGATCGAATGTGAGCTTAACACCCCCGAGCTTGAATTGACTTGGCTTACATCGTACAATGTCAAAGCCTTTCTTCGACACCTGCTCGATAGATTCTCTATTCACAAACTCTCCGCGCTGTTTTCGAAGATCCTGGTACGCCTGGAGCCTAGCTGGGACGTCTTCCCGTCGAGTTCCGAAGGGGAGTAGACACCCGACGGCTCCGGCGTCCTCGATTGCCATTCCGGCGCCTTGGCCAAGTAGCGGCAGTGTGCCGTGTGCAGCGTCTCCGAGGAGAACCGTTCGTCCATGGATCCAAGTTGGTAAGAGGGGCAGCACCCGCAACTTCCATCTGTGAATCGCACCGTGGACTGGCAGATCCAAGATGTGCAGAAATTTGGGGTCGAAATCGCGGAACTTGGCTACGAACTCTTCGGGGGTTGCAGTCGGAATCCAAGCTGTGCGGGATACATTAAAACGCTTTCTGAGGAAGAGTACTGCACCGCTCACCTGCTGCTTCTTGAGGTGAATCCGGATAAAATGCGACGACGTTGATGAGAGATCCGCCCCGGCATGGGTAGATGAGGAACATGCGGAACGGTCCATCCTTCGTGATGACACTGCGAGTGCCACTAACTCCGGCATAGAGCCATTCAAGCTCCGGTATGTTTTGGAGGTTCGTCGCCTCTAATACCATGCGGAAGCAGGACAAACCCGTTGATTGCGCATCCTCAATGCTTCCGAGGATGTCAGTGCGGATGACCGACTGGTGAATTGTCAGTACCGCCAAGAAGGAAAAGGAACTCGATGCGTACATGGACTCCGTCCGCTCCGAGAACAACATCTGCCTGGACGACTTCGCCGCTATTCAAAGTGACCGTCCCCTCTTCAGGGTCAGAGGCGATGACCTTGGTACCAAGGCGTAGTTTCGCCGGCCGACCTTCGCCTTCGCTCGTCGCCAGCCGTTTCAGCTCCTCGTACAAATCGCTTCGGTGCACAAGTAAGCCCTGCTGGGCATCAGGAATGGTACTCATCGACGCTGGGACATAACTTACGTTCGTGTCCATAGCAGGGACCAGCCATTTGTGGTTCGTGCCTTCTCCACCCTCACGGTCAAAGACGACACTCTGAAATGGAACTCAGAATAACTTGGTGCAAGAAAAGATGTATGCAAACCTCACGCCAGGGAACACCCTTCAAATTATTCCTGGACACCTCGAGATGGTCGAGAACCCTCAATGAGTTGGCCTGCACGCCCACCGCAGCGCCAATTTCCGACTTGATTTCTGCAGCTTCGAATATCTACGAAATCAGATCAGTACCACGTCGATGCAAAGACCAAGAGCACGGACCTGGATAATGTGCCCATTTCTTCTGAGCGCTACGGCCGCTGTCAAGCCGCCGATACCTGCGCCGACGATGGAGATGTTGAGAGGTTGGGAGGACTTGGTGGAAGACATTTTGTAGAACCCCCCTCTCTCATGGGCAGGCTTATATACCTTTCGCCAGCTGGATCTCGTAGAAGGATTGACATTGCTCGAGCGTCCGTTTATCCAAGGTCGTCCGTTTATCCTGGTCACGGTTCCGCGTCAATGCTTACTGAGGATTACTGTGCGTTCTATCACCGTCCAGTTCGGACGTTCGTGGGATAGGATTTGAGACCTGATTCTCATTCTCGATTCTCGGCGCGGTTATGGTGTTTGTGGTGATGGATACACCCTATATGGTGTATCATGTCCGAAAAGGGTGTATCATTTCCAAAAAGGGTGTATCGGTTTGATTTCGCTCGATTGGGTGTATCCGGGTGTTGACATCAAAATGATACACCCGATTTGGTGTATCAGTGATGCGGCTGTGCCGATTAGATTAGTATTCGCCATGCAGATTTAGCTCCCCAGCCCGGTCATAGTAGATCTGGGCATTTTTGGTTTTATTATTAAGGACCAGTACAAATCTATAAACCTTTCTATCACATTCACAAATTTCTGCAAGCTCTAGGCCACGTAGGCGACATGATATTCTATCGACTAGGCTCTCCAATAGTCTTCCTGGTCCTCAGGAAAAGATATAACCAAATCATCATGTCTCAAAATCCATACCAGAAAAAATGTATGATACTGGGACTTGAAAATCTTGAGGCTGAATTGAAGCAGATTCTTTGGGCTAAGAAACTTGATAATGGAAATTGATTGAAAAATTTACAGTCCCCGCAGGGTCGGGAAAAAAATCCAGGGTACACATACATATAAGTACTTACGGTCGAGCCTCATATCGAGGTGGTTGTACTAGTCAGTATACTTTGCAAGGATCCCACAGAGTCAAGGACACATATGTACAACATTTGATGTAAAAAATGGCGCCACGCAGCGCCGAAAAAATGGGGGGCACTCCTGACTCCCTGGAAACATACCAGAATTATGCTGTGGAGAATAATAGATCCACCCACCAATATTTCTTTCTTCTCTTCTTTTTCTCTTTCCTTTTTGGGCGTATTTCTTTGAATTCTTTTAGGCTCCACAAACACCGTACCCGAGCCTGATTCTCAGCCTCAGCCTCAGTATAGGTTCGGAGCGAAGCCGGATATACCCTTCGAAGCACGTGCATATCACGAGGGAAGGCGGCTTGTTCCGAACTTCAACCAGCAATCCATCCAGCTGCCAGCGACACTTGACTCTACATAAACGCGGACGTGAGAATCCAGGGAGAGCGGAAGCTACCCTCGAAGAAGTCTGACCTTGAGCAGCCTTGAGCGCTCGATTACCCGGTTATTAAGACTCCGAGTTCACGCTGAAGACTAGCAACCGTCGCATTCTCTGTATCATGCTTACTTATCAGCTTCGAACACGATTTACCTGCCTGATCAGGCTCCCGCCTACATATGGCACGCATCTCAATTCGCTGAGCTGACCCAGAGCTGACCTGCAAGACATGGAATAGGATCAAGTTGCCTCTTGGAACAATCAACCGCGGAAGCAATTAAAACTGGCTAACTTAATTAGCGCTAATCCGTTGTCGTCCGACTGCCTCCCACTGCATCCGTCAGCCCCACGATGAGCTCCAACAAATCCAGTTCAAGGCTGAAAACGTTCTTCAAAATGCTACCGTCGCTGCCGGTGCTCTTCGGAACATGTCTGAATCGTCTCAAGTCCCATTTCTTTCGTCGGTCTCTGCAATCAGTTTTGCGATCTTGAGCGTCGTCCAGGTGCGATTTAGTTCGGAAACAATCCGGTTCGTTCCATCCTGACTTGAGCAAAGTCCGTCAAAGTCAACAAAGATCAATGCATGTTAATGATCGAGCAGATTCACGAGCTTCTTTGGTCTATCGTCGACGTTTGTGTCAATTTGAAAACTGGGGATTTCCTACCACCATCTACCCTTAATAATATCGGGCACTTTGCACGGTCCGCTCACTTCTGCTGTTAAAAAGCCGACCAATTGATCAAACGTGGCAGGACCCTCCAGAAGATCCTTTCATTCGTGGAAGACATGGTCAAAATGGGGACGCTCAAGCGTTTCTTTTGGCAGGGAGAGAATGCACAACAGCTCAAGGAGTGCAAAGAGGGGCTCCAACATACTCTTCATGTTTTTGCTGTACGTCGACGAATCCTTAGAACCTGAGACAATGACATAGACCCATTTCTTTCGTCTTTGCATCAGGTGCAGCACGCCGTCGGCGCTACGGCCGCGTTAGCTGATTTTCGAATCGACGACAGTGCTAGGCATGAACATCTCCTGCAACTGATTGCTGCTCAGGCCTCCCAAGTATTTTCTGACAACGTTTCCTCGGTATGTATTTTTTTTCGGCCATCTCGTCAAACGGTCAGATACCCTGATCTGATATCTGCATTTAGATCGAGCGGTGTTCCGACTTTGGGGACAGGTATTGGGTGCTAAATTTATCTCTTAAGCGTCGCCGCTAAATGTCTTGTAGCTCGCTTTCTTTGTCCTTGCTCCCCCCAACTCCCAAAATATTTCATGGTCGAGATTACGAATTAAAATACCTCGTCGATATGTTCCTTCGAGAACCGGCGCGAGCGGCGATCCTGGGGACAGGTGGAATGGGGAAAACGAGCCTCGCAACAGCGGTTATCCATCACACCGACATCGCCGCAAAATATAATCGTCGTTACTTTATTGCGTGTGACTCTGCGACTACGCACTCTGACCTGCTATCTCTCGTCGCGTCGCATCTCGAACTGGACGCAACTCGGAATGCGGTCAAGACGATCATCCGGTCCCTATCTGCTGGCCCGCCCACCTTGATCGTACTTGACAACCTGGAAACACCCTGGGAGCCGAGGACCTCCCGTCTCGACATTGAGGAGTTTCTTGCTCTTTTGACCGATATTCCCCACTTGGCTCTTCTGGTGATTTGGTTACCTTTTTTCTTCGTGAAATCTACTCATGTACGACGTATTTGCGCGTAGGTCACTATGCGCGGTGCGGAACGACCGGCCAAAGTCCGCTGGACTAGGCCGTTCTTACCTGCATTAACACCGCTTTCTTACGATGCTGCCCTCCAAACATTTTCCGATATCGCAGACGACAATCACGACGAAACCGATATCCGGGAACTCCTCCGTCTGACAGATCATCTGCCTTTAGCGGTAAGTCCTCCGTTCACAATATCACTGCGATGCTAAATTGAAGCTAGGTGAGCCTGATTGCAAATGCGGTCTCATTTGAAGGCAGTGACACCGTGCTTCGTCGGTGGAAAAACGAAAGCACTACATTGCTTTCCGAAGGCCAGGACAGGCGGTCAAATTTGGACATTTCTATTATGCTATCTCTCTCGAGTCCCCGCATGCGAACGGTCCCTGGCGCCCAGGAGTTGCTCGGCGTCGTCTCACTGCTGCCTGACGGCATTTACGATTCTGAGCTCATACAGACCGCTCTCCCAATTCGAGACATCCAGAAGTGCAAGGCGGCTCTGCTACGCACATCCCTCGCTTATGTCGACCGTGACGAGCGTCTCAAAGTACTGGTTCCTATCCGAGAATATGTCCGAAGTACCCATCCTCCTCCTCCATCGTTGGTACGGCCGATGCGAAAATATTTGTACGATATTCTCATGCTGTGGAAATCATATCGGCAAATATCGGCCCCGGATTGTATTCCCCGAATCTCCGCCAACTTGGGAAATTTCAACAGTGTTCTAGATTGGAGCTTGCGATTTGATGTGGAGGATCTCCCCGAGACGATACGAAGGTACTACCTACCGCTTGTTCTCCCGTTATCCACCGAATTTATATGGTCTGTCCCCAGCATAATAACCGTGGATTCATTTTCGCGAGCGATTGGCAGAGGTGTATCGGGCCTCATGCAGCATGTTGCGGACTTGGTCGAAGGCTGTGGCGATCATCAGCTCAAGGGCGAATATATGACGACCGTTCTGGAATCGTACCAGTATAAAATCGTTGCCGACCCCGCTCGTCTCGAAGTGAAAGCGATAGAAGAGTTCGCGTTGGCTAACGACCCAGTTGGAGAAGGTGCGTGTTGGAAAACGCGTGGATCAGAGATCCTATGCTGAAATTTTCCAGTGCAATTGTACAACGTTCTTGGGTCGTATTATCTGATCCACACCGAGGATTCCGCCAAAGCTACCACGTACTTTAATCGAGCCCTGACCTTATCTGTTGAAATTGGGGACGCCAATGGCCAAACGAAGGCGCTGATGCACCTCAGCGAGGTTGAATGGAACAAAGGGAACTACCGACTCGGTCAAAATTATTCGCAACAGGCCCAGGAAGCGACAAAGCCCGGTGGTCATCTGCTAGCTGAAGCGCACGCCATCCACACGGAAATACTTTGTCTTTCCTCGCTGGGCGATTTCAAACGCAGCGTCGAGCAGTGCACGAGAGCCAGAAAGCTCTTGACTCTCTGCGGGATGCGTGGGGGAACCCTGGACATTTCCATCATGAATTCCGAAGGGGATATCCATTTTTTCAAGTCGGAATTTCAGGAATCACGCTTCTTTCACACCCAAATTCTGGAGAAAACGTCGAAAGACCAATCACCAATTGAATACGCGTACGCCCAGTTAAATATTGCCTTTGTCGATTCGGCGATCGGGGCCCCAGAAGAGACCGTTAACCAGAGTCTGGATGCAGCCCGGGCGATGTTCACATCGTTGGGATCTCGCGGTGGTGTCACCTTCTGCGACCTCGTCGTTGCGGACCTCCAGTTGCGGCGCGGTTTCAAAGACGAGCCACGGCAATTTTATGAAAAGTGCCTTGTGACCTATCGCTTTCGGGTCGACATGGCGATTTTATGCTTAGAAAAGCTCAGTGACCCTATATATGACCTCAGCGACATTTCCACCACCTTTGCTTTTGCGCTGGTTCTTTTTGGGTTTGGCAAAAAAACCCAAAATCTGGTGGCGATACATAACTCATTACGTTGTCTCGGCGACATCTACTCTGTTCAAGGAGACCAAGACACCGCGGTCAGTTTATTTACTTTGGCGCTGGAGGGCTTTACCGCCATGGGCATCCATCGTAACCGGGAAGATTGCATGGTTCGACTGGGGGATTACGCGAGGCAAAATAGAGATTTTTCAAAGGCCGAAACTCTGTGGACAGAGGCACGGCCACTATACGAGAAGTCGTCGCAGCTCGACAGTGTTGGTTCAATCGATGACAGGTTGAATTCACTTCAAATCCACTAGCAGTTTACTATAAGTTTATTATAATGTCGTATTTGTCGTTTTCGACTTGCTTAACATGAATACTATGCTTCTAATTTTCCCCTCACACAGCACATAGCTCCTATT
Organism: Mycena galericulata; assembly: GCA_029289565.1. Lineage (NCBI taxonomy): Eukaryota > Fungi > Basidiomycota > Agaricomycetes > Agaricales > Mycenaceae > Mycena > Mycena galericulata. The sequence goes on along the minus strand of JARKIA010000283.1, from coordinate 66,631 downwards.
CCAATTCGGCCAACGCGACGCGTTGGTCACATGATGCGTTTGTAGGCACACATAGCCAAATCAGGCTCTCATAACTCACACCAACTCAACTCCAAGTCCGCGCGCACCCCGATTCTTGCATCAAAATGCCGCCCAAGAAGCAGGTCCAGGGGAGCTCCTCTAAAGTCAAGGAGGACAAGGTACTTCAACTATCGCTGCCTCACTTCGAAGCGCACTGACTGATCAGGTCTCCAGACATTTGGCATGAAAAATGTCCGTACCTATGTTTTTCAATTTTTGCAAAGGAAATTCACCTGGATTCCAGAAAAACAAGTCGGCCAAGGTGAAGCAGCAGGTTGCTATAATTCAGGCGCAGGCGGCGATCACGGGCAAGTCCCGCGCGACCGTCGAGAAGGAGAAAGAGCAGCAGATGCGCGCGAAGGAGAAGCTCGAGGAGGAGAAACGCAAGAAGGAGGAGGCTGCGCTCCTCCGCCCCGTCCAGACGCAGAAGGTGCCCTTTGGTGTCGACCCCAAGACCGTGCTGTGTGCGTTCTTCAAAGCAGGCCACTGTGAGAAGGGGAACAAGTGCAAGTTCAGTCACGATCTCAACGTCGACCGCAAAGTCGAGAAGAAGAACTTGTACGAGGACAGTCGGGAGGAGAAGCTGGCGGACACAATGGATACCTGGGACCAAGAAAAGCTAGCACAGGTCGTCCTCTCAAAAGCAGGGAACCCGCGGACGACGACAGATGTATGTGCTCTCATCTCATCTATACTCTGTTGATTTCACGTTTTTTGTATAGATCGTGTGCAAGCATTTCATCCAGGCCATCGAGAGTCAAAAGTACGAATCGGCGTCCCATGTTTCCGCCCGAACTAAATGACGTTGTAGGTTCGGCTGGTTCTGGGAATGCCCAAACGGCGAACAGTGCCAGTACAGGCACGCCCTCCCCCCCGGCTTCGTCCTGAAATCCCAACGCAAAGCCGCCGAGGAAGCCGCAAAAGCCAACGTCATCAGCATCGAGGAGTTCCTCGAAGTCGAGGTGAGTACGACCAGGGTCGATGTCTTCGCACGTCCCTAATACGTTCTCCAGCGCCACAAACTCGGCCCAAACCTGACACCCGTCACGCCCGAGACCTTCGCTGCGTGGAAAAAAACACGGATGGACAAGAAGGAGGCGGAGCAGGAGGCGATGCGCAGGGCGAAGGAGCAGCAGCACTCGGCCGGGAAAAACACGGGTATGAGCGGCAAGGATTTGGTCTGTCTCCTCACTTGGTTTCTAAAGCGTCGTACTAATTTGCGCAGTTCGAGTACAATCCCGAGTGGTTCGAGGACGAGGACGAAGGGGACGAGGACGAGTGGGACCTCGAAAAGTACCGGAGGGAGAAGGAGGAGGAAGATGCGGCCGCGGAGGCTCAGCGCATCGCGGATCTCTCGCTGCACGAGGGAGTACACGATGGCGAGGCCGAGGGCAGCGGCGGCGGCAGGGATTCCGATTAGTCCCTCTTTACTGAATTGTATTATGACGACTTTCAACTCGTTAATATATATTCGAAACACGCCTTGTACAATACACATCGGGGTCTAATCCTCGTCGCTACCGTAGTCTGCCAGGCCCAATCCTTCCTTCAGCGGAGTAGGAGCGGCGGCGGCTCTGGGCGGCGTAGCCACCGGCATACCATTCCGTTTTCGGATCTCTGCAAAGTACTTCAAGCCCTCGAGCGTGTCTGCACTCAGCAGACCCTTTGGTGGAGGGGGCTGCTCCGCCTCCTGCGCCTGATCCGAAGCCTCTATGCGCCGTCGCTTCGCCCCAGGCTGCCCAGACCCGTCGTCCTCGACCTCGTCGTCGCCAAGAATGTAGCCGTCGTCGTCCAGCACGTCGCCGTCCTCGAGCGCGCGCACGGTACGCATGGCATCGACGATGCGCGGGTCGATCTTGGCCTTGATAACCTCCTGCCCCATCTCGACTAGGCGGCGCTTCTCCGCGACCTTCTGGACGGGGTTCGGATCCTCGGTCGCCCAGCGGACGTTAAGGATTTCGTCGTTGTCCATTGACTGGCATGCCATCGCCTCTTTGGCGAATTGCGCGTGCAACTCGGAAACGTAGGTCACGAACGCGACGCTTCGGTATTGAAGGACTTTGACGGCCCATCCCGAGGCGGAGTCGTCTGGGAGGCAGACGGTTAAGTTAGAGAACAAGGTGACTGACTCAATATAGACCACCCACCTCGTGCAATGGTGCCCCACTCTTTGAAATGGCGCATAACGACTTCCTCCGTCTCGTCGCCGGTGCCCGTCTCCTTAATGCGCCCAATGTATAACGTCCGATTCTGGCGGTTGAAGCTACCCACACCGCCCATGTCGTCGCGGTAGTCGGAGAACTTATCGCGTGCGAAGCAGTCCTTGGAGCTGTCGGGAAGCTGGTCGTCCGGATCCGGTAACATGTGTAGATACTCGCATTCCCAACCGTACGGACAGCACCCTCGCGCAAAGTAGAGGCAGGTATACTTGATGCCGGTGACATTTGCCCGCGTCAGGCCCGAGTCGCGCTTGATATTACAGCGCGTCTGGGACTTGACTTTGCTGCATTATGTGGGTCAGCGATATGGTATACTTTGAGGAGGTGAAACAGACTTCGAGTAGCTGTCCTCCCGGTCTCCGCCCGCCCATTTGTTGTACCAGATATCTGGTAAAATTCAGTTTACTCGCGTAAATAAAGGTAAGACGAACTGACTGTATTCCTTCCCCGTCTGGGGTGCTTCGGTCTTGACTACATCCCCGGGCTTGACCTGCTTTCTCGCGGGCTTGAGCTTCTTTTGCTTTTTGGGCGCCGCGACCGCGACGGCTTGTACTTCCGTCTCGGACATGGAGGATTTGGGAAGAGTTACGTTTGGTCACTGGTCACGACGTGACCATGGCATCGTGCCCGCGCCCCTAACATTTTTCAATGCCCACATTCCAGTATGGACCTTCTCGACCTAGATAACTTCCCTGAGAGCGCCATACCTGGACTATACGTTGTTATTACAGTCCCAACAACGCAGGATATTGCGCAGGGGCCGGAATGGCAAGTACCGACATCGTTTGGATTTTAGTATTAATCTGCCATCCAGCATTTCTTACCACAAGTTACTGGTGTCACACGAGGGAGAAACCACTGATCTTGGGACGGGAAAATTTAACGTGAAAACCAGACCAATTGTCTTGTGTAACATCCGGAAAGGTATCTGGGACGCAGAAGATGGACGGCCGCCTGTAGAGCTCTATGAGTTCGTCGGTTTTCCTTGCACATCCTTCTCGGAGAATTCTACACTCCCACCTGGATTTGAAGCCGATAAATATGTTCCTTTCGCGGTGGACGTCGACTCAGCCAACGACAACACGCACAGACTGCCACCGTTGACTCTCCGTACCAGAACCGGTGGATCTCACGTTATTCCAACGCGTCAATGGCTTGAAGTTCTTCCAATTCGTTTTCGATGGAGCGCACCAGCCAGGTTCATCGCAAGTTCAAATCCTTCCCTGACCCGGTCTCTTTGGTTGAATACGACGAGGTCGTCAACGTCGCCATCACGTCATTGACGATTCAGGACGCTGACTTGCTCGCTATTTATCGCACGCGAAAGGATGTCGAATTTTGGAATAGCGGCGGCGGGAGTAGCGGGACTTTTGGAGCCACTTCTAGCAACGCTGTAGATCAAGCGACGGAGGGACACATCCGGTGGCAAAGCTGGATGTGCTCACAGCGACCCATTGTCGACCCCGTGAGGTACAAAAATGATATTGGGATTGACTATAGCGCATAGCGTTCGACCTCATACGAATCGCTTCAATCTGAAATACTACCAAGCGACGATTCCTTCGCATGGTCGCTGGAAGCAGAGAGTGCGCAGCGAGGTGCGAAATCTAACCTTCTTATCAAGTAGGCTTCTCATTCTTCTGGTATCTTCAAGATGTTCTACCTGAGAATGCTCAGCGAGGTATGAAATCTCACCCTCTTATCGAATAACTCCCTCATTTTATTGGTATCAAGAACTGATGCCCGTTTCACCGCAAAGAAAGAAGGGCAACAACAACTATGGTTTAAGATCAAAAGTGAGCGTACTTTTGTGACGGTGAAGAACCGTATGAATGAAAGGTTTCCCAGGGTTTTTCGAATTCAGGCCTGCGCGGCGCACAAACGAACAGGTTGCACCCACGGTGCTCAAGTGTCCACTTTGAGCTTCCCCGCCGCGTCATCGGCTAATCCTGATTACTTGTCTGAGTTGTGGCTTATACATGTCGGCGATTTCTTGACTATTCGTGTCCCCGGATAATCGGACTGATGGGCCGGGCTTAAGGTCAGTCCGACCTTGCTTCTTTCTGGCTTCTCACGTCTGCGTCCTTGATCCCCAATTCTCAAGTCTACGATCGAGCGCTGGTGAATTATAGCTAAGGAAGCTCAAGTTCAAGCTATTCGTCCTTCCGTTGGCGTCACCCAGATCCTGTGTAGATCCCGACGCTCGACGTAGAACAGTGCACGTTGAGATTCGACAAATCCTCCATTACGAACGTCCAGTTGAACCGGAGATAGAACGGTGCACATCTCAAGAAAAAACAAGTAAGCACCTTGACGCGGGGCCAGGATAAACGGTCTATGGATAAACGGACGCTTGAGAAATGTCAATCCTTCTACGGCATTCATCTGGTGAAGGGTATATAAGCCTGCCCTTGACAGAGGGGGGTTCTGCAACATGTCTTCCACCAACTCTTCCCAACCTCTCAACATCTCCATCGTCGGCGCAGGCATCGGCGGCCTGACAGCGGCCGTAGCGCTCAGAAGAAATGGCCACATTGTCCAGGTCCCTTCTCTTGGTCTTTTCCTCGACGTCGTGCTGATCTGATTTCGTAGATATTCGAAGCTGCAGAAATCAAGTCGGAAATTGGCGCTGCGCTGGGCGTGCAGGCCAACTCATTGAGGGTTCTCGACCATCTCGGGGTGTCCAGGAACAATTTGAAGGGTGTCCCTTGGCGTGAGGTCTGTTTACACCATTTCGGGCACGAATTATTCTGAGTGCTATCTTAGAGCGTCGTCTTTGACCGTGAGGGTGGAGAAGGCACGAGGTACAAATGGTTGGTTCCTGCTATGGATGCGAACGTAAGTTATATTGCAGCGTCGATGAGCATTCCTGATGCCTAGCAGGGATTATCTGTGCACCGGAGCGATCTGTACGAGGAGCTGAAACGGCTGGCGACGGGTGAAGGCGAAGGTCCGCCCGCTAAATTGCGCCTTGGAACCAAGGTCGTCGCGTGTGACCCTGAAGAGGGAACGGTAACTTTGAATACCGGTGAAGTCGTCCAGGCGGATGCTGTTATCGGGGCCGACGGAATCCATGTACGCATTCAGTCCTTTTCTCTTTCATGGCACGAACAGTTTTTCAGTCGGTCATCCGCACTGACATCATCGGAGGCGTTGAGCATGCGCAATTCTCCGGTTTGTCCTGCTTCCGCACGGTTTTAGAGGCGTCGAACCTCCAAAACATTCCAGAACTTGAATGGTTCTATGGCGGAGTCAGTGGCACTCGCAGTGTCATCACGAAGGAAGGGCCGTTCCGCATGCTCCTCTTCTACCAATGCCGGGGTGGATCTCTCGTCAACGTCGTCGCATTTTATCCGGATTCACTCCAAGACGAAGCAGGTCAGCGGAGCAGAGTTAGTCTTCGAGTAGGTTATTAAATACATCATTTACAGCCTGGACGCCGACTGCAACTCTAGAGGAGGTCACAGCAATGTTTTGGGATTTCGACCCCAAGTTCCTGCGCATGTTTGATCTACCGGTCCATAGCTCGGTTCACAGATGGAAGTTGCGGGTGCTACCTCTCTTACCAACTTGGCTCCGGGGGCGAGCGGTGCTTCTTGGAGACGCTGCACACGGAACATTGCCGCTGCTTGGACAAGGTGCAGGAATGGCCATCGAGGAAGCCGGAGCTCTGGGGTGTCTACTTCCCTCCGGAACTCGACGGGAAGACGTCCCAGCTAGGCTCCAGGCGTACCAGGATCTTCGAAAACAGCGCGGAGAGTTCGTGAACCGAGAATCCCTCGAACAGGCTTCGAAAACCGGCTTTGACATGGTACGATGTAAGCCCAGTCAATTCAAGCTCGGCAACATCAGCTCACATGTATCTGCAGCTAAAGAACTTCAACTATACCTCCTGGAATATGATGCCGTAAAAGCGGCGGAGACGTTCTTTCAAGAACGTTTCGGCGGGGCTCCACTAGCGGTGTCGGCGTAAACAAATTCAATCATTCACTAGCGGGGAAAATCGGAGAACCACAGACTCGAATTGGTCTTTTATAACTACCGTAAATTTGGATAATCTCCTAGAGTGTCCCTGCCTAGTTCATTCAGGATTCCAGAAGAAGCATCGGTCTTCTGTAGAACGCGTCCAAATTGAGCTCAGCTTGGTTCAAATCGTAGATGATCGTGATCCCATCACTGCATGGCTTTGCTCCGCGCTCCCACCACGCTCAGTTTCTTTCCTCTGTTCGAGATATTTGGACTAGTTCTAGCTCACACCCATGTACATAACTGCGGCCCTATTTGCTAAACCGCCCATGGGGAAAGAGAACCATGGAGCTCAGTCATCAGTGTCTTACATTCAAATGCGGACCGATTAGAAGACCCCACTGGCAGCTCTTCAAGCAAATGGTTCTCCGACTCGGAGCTCGAAATTCAAACCTCGTCTTTACCATCGTGTTCCAGATGCTGCCCTGTAAACAATGGAGACTTTCAACGTGGGCTCTGGAACCTAGTAAGTACTCGTCCAATGGCTCTCCACGATGGAGCAACGAAGACATGGATCCGGTTCCCCTTCATCTCCGGACGTGGACCACTTGGGTGGGCACTCACCTCATCATGCTCATACGCTGATATTTCCCGCCCAGAACTATGTCGCATACTGGATTTCAGACGCCTTGAACCCAAACACCTGGGAACTCGCTAGCTCCATGATTTTTATCGGACTTTCCTGGTCTGTTTCCGATATTTCGCATTCAGATTTCTCACCTGTTCACAGGCGACAAGCCTTGGTAGCAATTTCTGTTGGCCACATCATTATTTCTACTGTCGTTCTTTTGAACGGAACTATGGGAGCTCGGCTTCATGTAGCCTTTCCGGCGAGTAATCTCACCTGAATTTTCGGCAATGATTGCCATTATTGCAACAGGTGATAGCAAGAGCATCCTTCGGATTTTGGTTCAGCTATCTCTGCGTCCTCACCAGAATAATATTGGCTATGTTCTGGTTCGGAGTTCAAGTGAGCAGCCTGTTTTCTTGATTCTAGTTGACACATGAACACTCAGACCTACGTGGGCTCCGAGTGCATATATCAAATGCTCAAGGCGATCTGGCCATCCCTACCCCGGACACCAAATCATCTTCCCACCTCTTCGGGTATTACAACGGTTGAAATGACCTGCTTCTTTCTCTTCTGGCTCATTCAGTTCCCGTTTCTGCTGCTATCGCCGCGGCGAATCAGGCATCTATTCGTGGCGAAGGCCATCTTAGTTCCCGCTACTTGCGTGGCCATGCTGACGTGGGCGATGGTCAGAGCTCCACCGAACCTCAGCCTTTTGTCCGACGCTGGGCTCTCGGCCGGCAGTACATTGACTTGGAAATGGTTGAGCTCGCTCAACAGCGCGATAGGTGGCTGGTCTACCCTCTCCGTCAATATTCCGGACTTTACTCGCTATGCTGTAAATGAGAGAGCGTAAGTTGCCAGGGTCGTTACGCCATACAAATCCTTATACCGCAGGCAGCCAATACGTTCAAATATTCGTCATCCCGGCTTTCAATACGCTGGTTGGATTTTGCGGGATCGCTGTTGCCTCTGCCAGCGAGGTCTTGTATGGATCGGTTATCTGGGACCCTCTTCAGGTAATTGATCGTTGGGACTCTCGAGCAGCCAGTTTCTTTGCTGCGCTCAGCTTCACCCTCTCTGGTCAGTGCAAACATGTAACGGCCACAGATCAATGACGAAGTAGCCTTTCAGTCCTGGGAACGAACATCGCTGCCAATTCATTGAGTGCCGCCAACGACATGACCGTATTGATGCCCAAGTACATTAATATTCGGCGGGGCCAAGTTATTTGCGCCGTTTTCGGAGCATGGGTCATTCTCCCCTGGAAAATTCTTTCCAATGCTCCGGGGTTTTTGACCTTCATGTCGGGGTATTCCGTGAGTTCACATCTCTGAGTCAATGCAGTGTCGTTGACTATGATAGGTCTTCTTGGGACCCTTTGCCGCCGTGTGCGTGTTGAATTATTTGCTCTACATATTTTTCACAGACGCCTCTCAGAATGGTTGTCGATGTATGCGTGTATTTACCAGCCGTAAACGCGGACTGACCATGAACAGTATTGGATCATCCACAAATGCAAGATAGATATCGAAGAGCTGTATAATCCCAGAGGGCGATATCGTTATTGGAACGGAATCGTACGTGGCTGGATCATTTTAATGCCTTTGGTTTAACTCCCGGTAGAACTGGCGTGCAGCTGTAGCTGTATTTTTAGGCGTCCTTCCAAATGTTCCTGGTTTTGCCGCGAGTTTAAATCCTAAAATCGAAGTGAACAGAGCGTCGCATATTTTCGACATCGCTTGGATATACGGCGTACGTCTTCCTCTTCCAACTGCATAAATTCTTATGGGTACTTATAGTTCTTCTCCACCTCATTGGTTTTCTGGATTTTATCAACGTCTTTTCCACCGCGCGAGACATTCGTGGATTAGGCCTTCGGAGCAAACCCTGATTCTCACGGCGACAACTGATGAGCTTTGCAAGATTTTTGGCCGCCCATAACTTGGTCGAGATAACGCCGAAGAATTAGATTACTTTCCTAATCAGTCGATCGCAGTTTTGTTGTTTACTCTTGTTGACGTGATCCTATCTTGCGCGCACATCAATGTGATTTAAGATCTACCTCCTCATCGATCCCATTATCATGTTGGCATCGTCGCTTTTCGTGTAACTTCTTTGCCGGAGCAGGTCAGCTCACTGGCTTTTTAGGACAGGTGAGCCAAGATCGCGCATTCATCAATTTCACCTTCAGTGATTCTCAACTTGGTTCAGCTTCAACAGCATGCATTCCGAAGACAAAGCATCACAGGGCATTGAAAGCGATCTGACTGGAGAAATTCCATATCCCGTCGAATCACGCCTCCCAACCGACGTCTTGGAGCTAATCTTTGAAGCGGGGACGTTCAATACCCAACGGGACATTGCCCTCGTTCCCAATGCCGTGGAAATCGTCGTTTCGCACGTCAACAGACGATGGCGAGAGGTGGCAGTCGAGCTGGCTGTTCTATGGTCGTTCATCCGGGCTTCGCCTTTCGAGGGACTGGATAAACTCGAGACGTATTTCGAGAGATCTAAAGGACATGGACTTCGTGTATGCCTTTTTGCATACAGGGCATACTGGCGACCTGACATTGTGGAGAAGATGCGACCGCATATGCATCGGTTCCGCCGATTCCACCTGGTCACAGATTTTATCCATCCGACATCGACAATCAGCTCTCACTTCAAGCATTTCCATATGCCGAGGCTCGAGTGTTTCCTGTACACTCCTCTGGATATTACCAACTTTCTCGGTCCTTCCGGACCTCCGCTACTCTCCTTCGCTCGGGGAGCCCCCTTGTTGACGTCAATGCGGCTTAATGGTCCTATGCTTGATTTAATACGGCCACCTTTTTCTCAGATATCCCAACTATGTCTCACAGAGGAACGCTTCCCCATCCATTTCCGTACGATATGTGACATCCTCAAAGCTTGCGCCTCCCTAGTTAAATTCGCTTTCTCCGGGCACACACAACGCCCTCACATTCGACTCGCGACCCCGTTCGATGTCGCCCCATTCACGCTTTCCGAGCTCCGTTATCTGTTCCTCTCCAATGGCGGGAATTCGGATGTTATCCTGTCGGCGATGACAGCTCCTAAATTATGTGCTCTGCGCCTCAACAATTTCGAGGAGGATGACCTGTCCTATTTCCTCCAATCGTCCCAAGTCTCCAAGTTTCCCCTCCTGGAATCTCTATCCTTCCTCGATAACACATTCTCCACGAATCAATATCACGAAATCGCTCGCGTCTTCCCAGCCATTCGGTTCCTTTCCTGCATAAATTCTTCCTACACAGACGATCTACTTGAATTCCTTGTGCCCCTTCCGAACTCGCGTAGTGCCACGCATATGCCGTGGCCCAATCTAGGAACCCTGGTGTTTAATCAAGCTCAGTTCCAAGAGAAGCACCAAGCGATGCTATGCACACTCGTCTCCGCCCGAATTGCTTTGCAGGCGCCGATCCTGAATTTGTACCTTGGTCTCGCGAATCGTTTGTTGTTGGATACCACCCGTCTCGATTGGCTTCGGGAACGGCTGCATGTGCACGAGCGCTGGGAGATGCTAGACGACGAAGAAATGAGAACTTTGGCAGAGTTCGCCGGCAATGCCAACCTTTGTTGATCACGTAGGTTGGATATGTTCAAGTTATATACTGCGATACGCTTTGGTCTCGATTTTCTTTCTCCGGGTTCTTTGAAGGTTATATGCTGGTTCAATTTCTTTGATGTCGTAGTTAGTAGTAATTGGTGGTTAATTTTGACCTAATAACATATGCTCCATTGAACCGTTTCTCAATCATTTCATTCTGCTTTCCATCACAACTCGTGGATATACTTTCCATGGTGCCTTCATAAACGCCAAGTTCAAGCAAATCGCGTCTTCGAGAACCTCCTAAGTCGTCAACAGCGGCAAACACTGACTAGTACACCGTGACTTTGACGCGCGTCTACCACCGCACGTCCTCCTCCGCTACGCCCTCCATTCCGATTTTCCATAACTACAAGTGGCTTGTAACAGTCTATGCTGCCGCTATTCGGAGACAGTAGACGACAAATCAATCTCGGCGGCTCATCTTCTGTGTCTACGCTATCGTCGATAACAGATCAAGCAAAAGCCCGCCGGGCGGAACGAATAGAGCAGAAACGCAAGAATGACGCGGCAACCCGCATCCAGGCATGGTGGCGAGGAGTGTCTGCAAGCCGAGCCGTAAAGGCGGAGATGCGCAGGGTTTTTGAATCGGACATCGAGGGCATAACCGGGCTGCGATGCGTCGTGCTCATTGGTATGGACAAGGAGATACTGGGGAAGTGGTCTCAAACTGTGGCAGGAAAGGGAGAAGGTTAGCGGATTTGGTCGCCACAAGTTCCAACATATTGACCATACATGTCTTGCAGGATCCCTGTTCTCTGCCGCACGCGGGCCTCAGCAATCGAATTGGCTAGTCCTCATACGCCAGACATGTCTCCTGCTACTTCGCTCCTTGGCTGCATCACCCCAGTAAGTCCGCGATCCTACCGCTGTGCCAATCATTACTGAGAAACCTCAGATCCCCCGACGCCGTAGCATATCTCACAATAATCAATATGCTCGTTTCCTCCGATGTGGCAGCTCGAAATCTTGGATCCCAAGGTCGCGAAGTTGCAGCAGACATTCTATCGTATGTCCTAAAGCGCGGATTCTACCCCCTGCTGTCGCATGCCGTTCGGTCTATAGTGAGTTGCTGGCTTCTTCATTTGTTCGTTGGACTGACATCAAATCAGCCAGTCGCAGAAGCAAAATCATCAGCATCTCTGCCTCTCCTGGCGCCACTGGTGACTGTGGCCTTCTCTACGTTTGCGGCCGCAACAAACACATATTCGGAGTCGGTCACAGCGTTGGTCTCGAGTATCCTGACGATTCCGTTGTTGCCAAACCGCTTGCCATTGCCAAGCTTGATCCACTTATCTGCCCACCTTCCCCTTGCATCTTTGGCGTCGCTGACACCATCTTTCGATACCCCTACGATCACCGATAAGATCCACTTGGTAGCGAATCTTATGGCATTCACACCACCACGTTATACCGCCCTTCCTGCTCCTGCGCTAACGGCGTACCTCAATCTCCTCACGGAGATTTTCAACTCACTTCCCCCCAATGCCTTTGATGGGAGCCCGCAACGCTCGGCCTCCGCCACAGTCGCTGCATCCGCAAATGTGGATTCCGATTCAGACGATGAAACTCGACCTGTCGTCTCTATCGTGTCCTCTTTCACTGCAGACCCCCCACCTCCATTACCCACACTTGACACCCGGACACTGAAGCGGCTCTCGACGCTTGTGACACCGACCCACCTTGCCTCATTGCTGGCGGTTACTCAGAAGCACCCAGACGCTACTCGACAAGCTCTGTTCTGTATGCTTTTGGCCCTAGAAGGCATCTGGCCCGCGAAGAAGAGTGCGCTCCTCGGTGCCATTGCGGTCGGTGCAGGCGGCACAAGTGTGATCAAGGAACTATGGCGCGGGTCTGTACGGAAGGTCAACGCCGCTAGCATTCTTCGTGAATTTGGGGGTGAGTGTCTCCCGCTTTGCGTCCAGTCGAAAGTAATCTTTGGGTCAGATTCGCCCAACCCTCCCGACCTGTCGATACCGCCGCTGCTGTTTCTTGCGGACCTCTATGCGCATGTGCTCCTCACGATGGGGGACGACGAGTTCTTCGGGACGTCCCCCCATGTTGGCGGGTCTCCGTCGGCGGCGCGGAATCCCATGAGCCTCGACGATCTGACGGTCTTCAGCCGCTTACTGCTGGACATCGCCTTTGGGCTTTATCAGGGTCCACAGGATCTAGATGGCACAGGCACGAACGTGTCGGGGACCACGGGGCCGAAGGGAGTGCGATGCACTTGGGAGGAAGTGAGGGAGAAAGTTACAAAGTGTCTAGTGGCGATCCATGCAAGAGAGTGAGTCATCGCCATGATCCTTTGTCTCCCCCTTATATTTTGTCCTCCTTTAGCTCGAGGAGGCCGTTCACGCCACCCGACCATTGGCTGGTATCCTCGCAGATCGATCTGCGGTCTTTTGTAGAGGCAGCGCTGTGAGGCACCCCTCATTCCACCTCGAAATCCGGAGCACTAACGAGATTTCAGATTTGAGGAACAGCAGTTATCGACAAAAGACAATGCCCGCGCAGTCACTGCACGGCAGATTGCCCGATTAGCGCCCCGTCTAGGAATTCTGCACAACATTCCCTTCTCCATCCCCTTCTCCACCCGAGTTCAGGTATTCCGCAGCTTCATTTACAGCGATACTTTGGCCCGTCAGCGTAGTGGGGAAGATATGTATAACATGGGTGGTCGGCTGCAGATCACGGTGCGCCGGGAAAGCATCGCACAAGACGGCTTCGATCGCCTGAGGGACGCCGACCTCAAAGGGAGGATCGGAATAACTTTCATTGACAAGTTCGGGGAGGAAGAGTGCGTGTCTTCCCGTTAGTTTCCCCGCGTGAGCTGACGGCCATCTAGGGCGGGCATTGACGGCGGCGGTGTCTTCAAGGAGTTTTTCACGTCGCTATGTAAGGAAGTCTTCGATACCGATCGAGGGCTTTGGCTGGCGAACAAGAAGAATGAGCTATACCCTAATCCTCACGCCTATGCTATTGAACGTACGTCGTCCCCGCCGCTGTCCGAGGCTACGCTCACTACCCCCCCAGCGCATAACCTGAATTGGTATCGCTTTATAGGGAGGATCATCGGCAAGGCCATGTATGAGGGCATCCTCGTCGACATAGCATTCGCTGGGTTCTTCCTCGCAAAGGTGAGAGTGACGCCATTGCCGCTTACCTCGGCTGACCAAGCATTCCAGTGGTTGGGCAAGCAAAGCTTCCTGGACGACCTTGCGTCACTCGACCCCGAGCTGTACAATGGTCTGATCTTCCTCAAGCACTACGCCGGAAACCCGGAAGACCTATCTTTGAACTTCACTGTTGCCATCGAGGGTGTGCCAGTCGTCCTTTTTGACGGACTCCGCGTTGACCCCTTCATCGCAGATTTCGGCGTCACCAAGACGGTGGACCTCATCCCCAATGGCAGCAACATTGCGGTGACGAAGGACAATCGGTTGCAGTACATCTATTACGTGTCGCACTATCGCCTGAGCAGGCAAATCAAACTGCAAAGCGAAGCGTTCTTTGAGGGCCTTTCAGAGATTATCGATGCCAAGTGGCTCAAGTATGTGTTTACTGTGCCCCCGTCATTCTTTGCTCACATTTCCGCAGGATGTTCAATCAACAGGAACTCCAAATTCTCATCGGTGGTACTGATTCCCCGGTGGATTTGGAAGACCTGCAGGGCAATACACAATATGGTGGAATCTTCGACGCTAATCACCCGACCATTGTTTCGTTCTGGAGAGTATGTCGACGTGGTCTGGTGTAGGATTTCTCGATTGACACTTCGGCAGGTCGTCCACTCGTTCGACCAAGAGCAACGGAGGGCGCTGCTTCGTTTCGTCACCAGCTGTAGTCGGCCTCCTCTCTTGTGCGTCTATTCATGTGTCTCTTTGACTTCTGTTTGCTCACCCCTTTGTCAGAGGATTCAAAGAACTGGTTCCCAACTTTGCGATTCGCGACGCTGGCTCCGACGAGCTTCGGTTGCCTACCTCAAGCACCTGCGTCAACCTTTTGAAGGTTCGTCGTTCCTCACTCTGCCCGTCAGGACATCATCTAATCATGGTGACTTTAGCTTCCGAGGTATCAGAGTGAAAAGGTCCTGAAGACCAAGCTTTTGCAGGCAATCACTGCCAACGCTGGTTTCGACCTCTCTTGATTTCCTGCATAATTGAATATTGTACATACCATCAACCGCTGTACTGAGTGTATCTATAGATAGAGTGAGCATGTGAAGGTGATTCGGATATTACGTAAAAGTAAATATTTTTGCAAAGGCAAAAAGTCAACGATGACAGTTGCAGCGAACTTGGAGGCTTTCAAGTACAAGAGACTGCGGCCACTTTCGACGTGACGAGGCCGTCGCCGTTAACGTTGGCGATCCAGAGATGTTTCAGCTTGTTTCAGATGTTGCCTAAGCGAACTTGCTGTGCCCTTTTCGTTGTTTATCCAATGTTTATCTCTGTCATTCGCGATTCACGACTCAAGAGTGCAATGCCTCCAAAAGAGATGCAAGCGCGGACTCAGGATCTTCATCCTGAAGCTGAAGTAGTAGTAGTTTCGACGCTACAGGAAATTGCCGAAACCGCTCAAGTCCCCTTCCTCTTGACCGTTGCATCCATCAGCTCGTCAATTTTTTGTGCAGTTCGAGTGCGTTCGCCGCTCCGCCTTTCGATTTCTGTATGAAGTATGATATCTTGCAACAGGCGGTGAAGGTTTACGGAGAGGAGTGCCGCGCCATGGCTGACCACATCCACGAGGTTTTATGCGCAATAATCGACCTGTGCAACTTCAACGAAGACGGTATCCCTTCAGTCGCTGATTTACATAGTATCGGTCAGTTCGCTGAGTACATATCCATTCCCTCACAAACCCTGGCCGTTTTTGAAGTCACCCAGAACGCTCCAAAAGATTCACTCATTCATAGAAACGCAAATGGGTTCCGGCAAACTCAAACGATTGTTTTCGCAGAGCCGGGATATCGCCATGTTGTCAGATTGTAAATCCTCCCTTCAACTTTCAATTGAAGCCTTCGTTGTAGGTCCTCTCGAATTGTGGAATATTTTGTTACTGACCCGAGTTTTTAACCAGACTCACTCGGGATGGGGAACTGTGAGAAAATTAACAGAAATAGAGAGAGAACATTGGAGGCGTCAGAGGGAACTACTCGATCTCATTGAGGAAAGGGAAACTATGACCGACGTTTCCAGCTCTGTAGGTTTTTCGGGCCGTGTCTAATCGTGTTCTGATTTGAGGTGCCAGATCAGTGTGGCGATGACGAGTCGAACAAGCAGGTATGAACCATATTATTCTCATGGAGGAGAAAACATAACGACTTCTTCAGCACGAGCTCCCTCTCTTTATTACCGGCGCAACCTAAAATATTTCATGGACGCGAGACAGAAACGCAACATATGGTGGAATGTCTCCTTCTCGACTCCCCGAGAGTAGCCATCATAGGCCCGGGGGGTGTAGGGAAAACCAGTCTGGCAACTGCTGCTCTTCACCACTCGGACGTTGTGTCCAAATACCATTTCCGTTGGTTCGTATCCTGCCAATCGTCAGCCTCCTGCGGCGCTTTGGTATCTGCGATCCACTCTTCCCTTGGACTGGATCAAGTTGGAAACCTATCCAAGCAGGTCCTGAATCATCTACTGGCTGCTCCTCCGTCTCTTCTCGTTCTTGACAACTTCGAGACGCCATGGGAGCCGAAGGAGGCACGGGCCGAGGTCGAAGAGTTCCTGTCCTTATTAGCGTTCTTGACAACTTCGAGACGCCATGGGAGCCGAAGGAGGCACGGGCCGAGGTCGAAGAGTTCCTGTCCTTATTAGCTGACATCCCACAACTAGCCCTCGTAGTAAGAAACCCGCGCTTTCAAGCTCCTTTTTCTCATCGACTTTCAGATTACAATGCGGGGCGCCGAGCGACCCGGGAAAGTGCGATGGAGCCGGCCTTTTCTGAAGGCACTTGAGCCACTGACATCCTCCGCTGCTCGTCAAACATTCTTGGACATTGCAGACACCTGCGACGAAGCAGACCTCGGCCGGCTATTGCCGATAACAAACAATTTACCGTTGGCAGTGACCCTCGTGCGTGTATCTTATATTCGCTCGTCGTCGCTTAAGGCTGCATTCTCATTTCTCGCATTCTCAGTTAGCGAGTTTGGTTGCATATGAGGACCCCAAAACTGTGTTGTCACGATGGGAAAACGAAAACACGTCCATTCTCTCCGATGGATCCAACAAACGATCGAATCTGGACCTATCCATATCCCTCTCTCTTTCAAGTCCGAGAATGCTATGGGCGCCCAATGCTCTCCAATTGCTGGGCATTTTTTCTGTGCTACCGGACGGCATCTCCGACGCTGATCTGACGGAGAGCGGCCTGCCCATTGGCGATGTACTGGCGGCGAAATCCACTCTGCTGCGGACTTCTCTGGCCTACGTTGATCGAGATAGAAGAATCAAAGTTCTGGTTCCGATCAGGGAATATGTTCTACGTTGTCTCCCCCCGCCGCTGGAATTGCTGCAGCCATTGCGGCAGTATTTCTCCCGTTTAATCTCCCTTTGGAAAGACTACCAGCAATTATCGTTGGGCGATATCGTGCCTCGAATTACAGCGAATCTCGGGAATCTCCATAGGTTGCTTGTTTACTCATTGGACAACGGTAACCCAGACCTCAAGGATGTGATTCGCAGGTGCGGTATTCGTTGCTTACGATCTATCTGGATCCTTCTGATGTCGGAAAAAATAGTATTATCACCCTCGATTCATTTACACGTTCTGTCGGGCGCGGGGTTTACGGGTTACTTCACGGCATGAAAGATCTGGTGAATCAGGTCGGAGATGATTCGCTCCAAGGGGAATACATAACCGCCCTCTTTCTCTCTTGGGATTACAACCACATCCCTAATCCAGACGAGTTGAGTGCTGAAGCTTCAGAACATTTTCGCAGAGCAAATGACAAGGCGGGTGAAGGTGAGTTCAACTCTTCCGGTTGTATGTACAGGCCGACTGAGGAGCGTCCGTAGCTCGTCTCCTCCGCGTTCTTGGCGCGTATCACCAGCTCCACAATGGCGATGCCTCGGGGGGCATTAAGCTGTTTGAGTCAGCGCTAACGCTAGCGGAGCAAACAGACGATTTCTTCGAGCAGGGGACGATCCTGGAAGTCACGGCCGACGCCCTATGGCAAGTCGGAAATTATTCGCTGGGGAAAGCAAAGGCTCAGAAAGCTCGGCAACTCGCACAACGCATCGCCAATTTTGTTCTAGAGGCCCATTGCATCCGCGCAGAAGTAATCTGTTGCATCGGCCTGAGTCAGTTCATCCAGGCCACTGAGCTTTGCATCAGAGCTCGGGCGAAACTCGCTACCTGTGGGCTACAAAATGCCCGACAAGATCGCATCTTCATGAGTACTCTGGCAAATATACATTACCTCAAGACCGAATACGCCGAATCACGGAGTATTCAAGAACATCTCATCCGAGACGCACCCGATAAAACCCTCACGTACGCTTACGCACTCATGAACCTAGCGTTCATCGATGTCACCTGCGATGTCGACGAATCAGAAGTGCTCAGCAATGTCGCTGCTGCGCGAGCGATCTTCCTATCTACACCCTTCCCTCGCGGAATACCTGGCTGCGACCTCATTCTCGCCATTCTAGACTTGCGCAAAGGACGTAAAACCACAGCCAAGTCGGCATTTGAGGCCCTTTACACATCTTCGGTGGGAAAGCACGAAGAAATCTGTCTGGCATGTTTGGAGAGACTGGGGGACGTCTATTGCGGGCTAGACACTCTCCAAAATACCGCTCATTGGGCAGCTGTGTTCCTCGGTTCAGTTTTGAAGGCACGGAACCAATTGGGCATAGCATACGCTATTCGATGTTTCGCTGGTCTATTCTCGGTCCAGGATGATGCGGTTACTGCTCTCGGCCTTTTTGAGGTCGCTTTGGATAGCTTTGCCGCTATGGGCGTCCGCCGTTTCCAGGCTGACTGTTTGCGTCACATCAGGGAAATTCGTGCAAGTGAAGAGATTGATTTTGGTGTACAGGACAGTGTATAAACTATTCATGTTGTGAGAATGCCCGCCTTGATAACAGATCTCAGGGATATTCGGGTAGACTACTATCCACCAACGCGTGTCTCCCCCCGATGTTCATAAACGACCACTGTTCAAGATTTACTTATAATGGCTTTTTTGCGGTGGATTGTGGCGACTCACATAGACGACGGCGGGCTCCGCCCGGAGCGTGTTGACATCCATCATGCTGACCTCAAAGTAATACGGTCGAAGCCCCGCCCGTTCAAGTCGAACAAACCACTTGCTGAAGTGCTCCACGGTGGTCATGTCTGGACGAAGTTATCGGCGTGTACATGAACGAAAAAATGGAACTTACCATCAGACCAGCCGATATGGATGTCCAACAGGAGCTGGCCAAAGGGGAGAGGCTTTCCCTGAGTATCGGCGATTATAGAGACGAGCGTCGCAAATTCTGAACCCTCGAGGTCAATCTGATATTGTGTCAAACAGGATGACGCCGAGACATGGGGACGCTCACCTTGAGGATATCAATAAAATCGTGGCCGAACTCGGTCATTACATTCTGCAGGGATCGGTATCGGTCTGCCGTAAGGTCAGCGACGGAGAAATCATTGAAGTGTACGCGGGATGTCAAGCTTGGGTCCGTGACAACTTCGTCCTCTCCCCAAGGCCATTTTGCTGATGCAGCATCGGTTGCATTAACATCGAACCCTGGGAATTGGGTGAGATGAGAAAGTCGTCATGGGATTACACGTACCATAGACTTGGCACCCCGGCGACCTGTGCAACACATCCGTTTCGAAGCTGGAGTATGGCGGAGTTTGGTAGCCAAGAGAATAGACGATGCAGTTAGGACGGTTATGCATCACGCGTTCGAGTCCGCAAACCCATTTACCGCCGTCAGCCAACGTGCCTGAACCAGTTAACATTCGAAAAATACAACGTCAAAAATAGCTTACCGACGCGGTACATTGGGAAAGGACATGTGAATGCTGGAATGAAAAAGTCCCAAAGAACGTAGGCCTAAAGAGACTCTGAGTCAGATCCGCTCTTCGATTGCCAATTGACAGGGATCTAACCAGGGAACGAGGGGGAGGAAATCTGGATGCGAAATGTGTTCAAGCTCTGCTATATACCAGAATGAATTGACTCACGCGGAGATATGCATTCCACCCGACTTGGTTATCAATTTTTCCCTCTCAACAACCGTGAACTGATACCGCCGCTCGTTTCCTTCAAGAGTTCGGATGAGACGGCTCCTCTCGACCTGTTTTATTTGGGCAGTAGAGTTGGCAGCCAGAAGATCGTAGTATCTCGGGACGGGATGTGTATCCCGGGCGAGGAGGTAGAATGTGAAGAAAACGAGAAATGCAGCGGAGAATTTGGGCCACGGCGATTGAAACGCAGGTTTCCAGTTCATGGGATGCATTTTTGGTCGAACAACGAAAGTTGAACGGCCTCTTGGATGTTTGAGTTTGGTTTGAGTAGTGGAAATTTGGATCCGAATATGGCTGCCCCCTTTTGGAAGTGTCAATCATCGCGGAAGAGAGCGGACCGAGCTCCGGAACATAATGAAATCAGTCCCCGGCCCGGCCCGGGCATCGCTCTGGACATTCCTCGAATCCTGATTCCTGTTGAAGGAAACAGCCCTGCATATAGCGAAGACCTGCGCAGAACTTCAGAGAATTCGACCACAGACCCGACCGGCTGGATTCGAGCCATTGTACGAGCTCACTGCAGTCACCAACACTTGGGGCACAACATCGGAAGATTCGAAGCGTCTGTGCTTTCTGACGAGAAGAACTGGATTGGGTCGCTGGCGTCTTCGAGATCGCTGCGAACTTCGATTGGATGCGCCTTCGTGCTCTTCCCCAACTTGTCGAGTCCAATTAAAATATCAGCGAGCTGGATATCCTCGAATCCAGCGCACTGCTGTGCGCGCAGTATGTACGTGCAGGCGGCGTTATCAGCAGTTTGTGGCTGATTCATTATTTCCTCATGCTTATAGCATTACGAGGCATGATCTATCGACTGCTTGAAGCGGCGGCTACGGAATTCTGCTCCTGAATACATCCTTGGACTTGCAGGCGATTCAGTTCGCATAATTGTTACCCTCCGTCCTAATCTTCCTTTACAGGACTGATGGGTTTTTCAAGCTGCGGAACTTCACTTCATCGACAAGCTGTGGCCGCAGCTCGCTGGTTGCGAAGGGATACGTGTGATGTGGGTGTTCTTCGTTCCTGTTACACTGCCACTAAACTGTCCTTTTCTGCCCATTGATGCGAATTGGAGCTTCTTCTGAACAGTGCTTGAACTGCGGGTCCAGATCTATGACTCTTATCCATAGATATGGACCCTTATTCGTGCGACTATTCAGCTCGCTGACATCCAAGCGCGACCCCCAAGTAGCCTGGTGCCCGATGATCTTCTTGAGCTCCCATGCCTACGGTCCATCGAAAAATGTAACCATTAATGTTCAACTCCGCGTGTCGCAGGATATAAAGAGGCTGCGCCTATCTTCTGTGACAGGATTCTTCTTTTTCTTCGACCTCACACACCAACTTTCTCAATCATGTCCAGTAAACTCGCGATGCCACACCCGGTGTATGGCCATCATTCGCTTTCATCCCAATCAACGCTCTCTACCTTCAGTGTCTCCTCCTCGAAAGATCAGTTGGCAGACGACCGGGGTGTTTCACGTACACCGAGTCCGACACCTAGCGAGTACAATGCCCTCCATGGAATCAAAGAGCCAAAGACTACCAAGCAGAAGATCCGTGGGTATTTTAGTTTATCATGTTGGTATGCACTCAACCAATGCCAGGATATTTTGTGATAATCGTTGTGGTTCTTACTCTGGCCATATTGATGTCGGTCTTCAGCAAGAAAATAGTAAATGCCTTGAAACCTGCCACAGATTGGCTACGCAAGTAGGTTTTCTTCAAACGGCATTCACAGCCGCCCTAAATGACAGTTATCAGTCACGATATTGGGCCGCTCATTCCGATAGTGCTCTTCATCATAGTATCATTTCCACCATTATTCGGACACGAGATTATAGCTACTCTGGTGAGTACTCTCATGCCAGATATTGGCAAGGCTGGGCACTATAATTCTGACTCGCTCGTCCAGGTCGGTGTCACCTGGAGCTTGCCAGAGGCTTTCCTCATCGTATCCAGTGAGATAAATTCAACCTCGTTTACCAGTCCAAGCTGAGATTTCTCGCAGTCGGCACCCTCCTGGGCGAGATCGCGAACTTTTTGTATGACCCCGTTCGTTTTAGTTTCAGCTGTAGCTAATTCAGAGTACATCGACAGTACCTTCAAATACGGCTGCACTGCCCGTGCTGGAAAAATAGAAGCCAAGAATCTTGACTACGGGCTTTTAGCCCACGTCGTGCGCCACGGTGGATTTTTGGTTATCATCATCATACGCTACAGGTATGTAAATGCGTTCAGGCATTGGGATAATGAGAGTCTGATAAATATTGCCTCATCCAGCGCGGTGCCGCCTCACTGTTCGTCGCTGCATCTCGTATTGACCACAGCGCTGACTTGTAACTTGTAAATCTAGTTGCAACCGTGGTATTTTCAACCGTGGGAGTGTCGTTCTGGATTTTCCTCGCTGCCGCGGTTTTATCTCTCCCGAAACAATTCGTCCCGGTATATGTGGGCTATGTGATGCAACCTGGAAACAGTCAGTCACTCTACCATTATTTTTGTTGAGCATACACTCACTGACGGGGTATCTATATCTAGATAACAAGACGAGCACGACGATCGAGAACATCGTCCTAGTTTCCGGGATCATCATCACCGTCGTCGCATACATGTGGATCCAGAGACAGATGAAGGCAGCGAGACCCGAATTCATCTACGCAAGGCGGAAGGCCCGCCAGCCAGAAATGGAGGCGCGTCCGCGGGCAGAACTTCACTACATCAACATGCCCGTATAAAGTTTTGTGTAGTCTTTACTGGTGCTGGAATCGCTCGTGCTAGTTATCAGTAATGAATATTATGTGGCCCCAGTAGACCTCGCAGGCTTTCGTGTGGTCAGTTGCGAGTTCAACTTCTCGAATAGTACTTCAACCCATGTTCAGTGAGCACTCATTTGTCACATCTGGAGCTGTACGGTCAGATTCAGATACCCGAACATGTCGGCTTTCCGCCAATTGGAGACATTGGACAAGACTGCTAACGCCTCTTTAAATGTTCCGCTTGGCATCTGCGAGCGCAAGTGAGACGGCTTCCTGCTCGGCCGTGGTGGCATGTGAATCTTCCCCTCCGGCATTTGTGGCTTTCGACTCGGCTGCAGCATTTGTCCACAGAGGATGGGCCTGTCGACATTTGAATGTAAGAATATGGCAGGTATGTTCCTGTTCCTTCTGGTTATCTTAATTTCTTGCTCTCGGCGGTCCGAGTCAATGCAAGAAAGCAGCGTCGTCTCAGCAGCTTCCGGCTCGGCTTCTACGGCGTCAAGTTTTCGGCATTCTCGCTCCTGGCTCCGTCCAGTCCGGCCTCCCGGCCCGAAAGCCTCCATTCTCGCCTAGGCCGGGCCCGGCATCGAGTCCTACATGATCGTGAGCGACCCGCAAGCCGTCCAACTTCAAGAGTTCGCGGACTTCAAATCCAAAACCTAAGGCCGCAGACGACGCACGAAAGTCTCCAGACATAATTTTACGAAGGTCAATTTGTACAAATTAATTTGATATGGGCTCATTGCTCAATCTTTCGGCGACTTATACATCCTTCCTCTTCCTTCCTTGTCCAACTTGTTCCATATTTATCGAGTATCCCCGTTCTGACTATATTGATGGGCGGCTGCGAGGGGTGTACAGTAATATGACTCAATGTTGTAAACATGAGTGTGGTCCGTGCGTTTCAAAGATGCTGGTCCGTGCGCCGCTTCTTCATATAAATACTCTGCTGTGCTTCAATATCCTCACCCACTCTGGCCGTTCGGCTTAGATCAAGTGTAGTATCTGTTCTTTTTAGTTTAACCGCTATTAAGGGAGTCCGCTCCCCGAGGTTTTACTATCTTTGGTGTCCCTCTTGGGTCGCTCGCTGTGTTCCGCTTGCGGAGATAGCTTGAGGCACGCGCTCAGTGATGACCTTGCTGCTGCATTATTGGCTTGCGTTGTCCAGGGAATTTCAGACTTCTCTTTGCGAAGTGTGCACAACGCTCATTCTTTCGATGAGTGCTGTCGGCTTCGCAAATGGATCTTGGTTCGAGTCTCTTGTAATGCAATCGAGTTTAATATCGTGAAATTAACATCGCTAATGAGTTCTAGTTTGCGTTGCACCCCGGATAAGCAACAAGGTCGAGTACAAGCCACAGTCCCTGCATGCGTAACAGCTTGAGTAGCCGTATTCGAAGCGGAGCACCGGTAGCAAGTTTTGTGCAGATACAATGTAAAAAATGCGAGTATTCGGTTCCCAGAGTCGATTTCGATGATTTCCTAGTCAGAAGGAATCCGGTTTGTTCCGGCAGACGAAATGTTGTATCTGAGGCAGAGGAAAATGTTGTACTTGAGGCACTTGTGGAAATGTATACGGACGAGGCGAAGGTCATAAGGCATAGAGGGCCGTTGAAATCGTGGAAGGAAAGCCATAAGAAATGTCGTCGTAAATGGCGTCAGGTGGTTATGTTTTTTTTGAACACAAAAGTTGTTGGAATTTGAGACCGATTTCTACCCCCCCCCTGGCCGCGCATGAATCCAAAGATTAGAAAACTTTTTCGTGTTGAGAAAGCCGATCGTTCTGATCTATTTAACTGCTACGTCTAGCCCCGAGTTTCAGAAAACCAGCGATGCACCTCGAACGCGGAGAAGAGATAGCAAAACAGATCGTTAACCTCTGATATACACAAACAAGGTATCGGGCATTAGATTATCACGCATCATACACCTTCATCTCCTCCTGCGCAGCCTCATTCTCCCGCTCGATGATGGCTACATGCCCTGGAGACCTCGGCGTGATGGATATCGGGAATGGGAGCGGCACGCTGTTGAATCCTAGGGGAAAAAGGTCAGGTTCGGTAACTAACAAGTGAGAGAGAGAGAAATGACTGCTTACCATCCGTGTACGCGAACGTGTCGACGTCGATCTCGTTGCCGTTCTCGTCCCGGGCTTTGCTGATGTTGAAGCCCCAGAGAATGCGTGCAATGCTAGTCGCACGTTAGCAATGATGGAATGGAGGGATGCATAAATCAGCTGGTAGCGCACTTGATATAAATGCTGTTGGATCCGAGATACTGACCGGGGCATACTCGCCGGCCGTAGCCAAAGCTCTGAAAAGAGGTCAATGATCTGGATCCGCAAGATTTGGTCAGGAGACGGCATACCGAGTGCTGCCAAGGACCAGGATAGTCGCGGTGCGTCATGAACCTGCAACCATAAAATTGAGTAACGAAGACGAAACCCTGTGTATAAACGCACCGTTCCGGATCGAAGCGATGCGGATCGGGGAAATCCGCGGGGTTAAGGTGGATGCCCCATAAGTTCGCGATGATCGTGCTTCCCTTGGGAATGAACATCCCCTGGTACGTGAAGTCCTCCGTGCTCGCGTGCGGCGTCCCGCCCAGGACGGCAACAGGCCGCCACCGCAGGGTCTCGTTCACGATCGCGCGGATGAAAGGGAGGTCGTCAAAATCCTCGAACGTCGGCATACGATCCGGGCCCACGACGGCGTCTAGTTCCTTCTGTGCCTTCGGTATGAAGGACGGCCCGAAGGCGGCACAGGCCAGCATGAACGACGAGAGGCTCCCGGCGCTCGTCTCAACACCGGCGCCAAACGGTGTGCCTGAATCGAACATAAGTTGTAAATATCGTGAATCAAGTGAGGAGCACTTGCCGCAGGTGTAAGCGATCTCGAGGTCACTCATGTCGTTTTTGGCGCGGTCTTCGATGAGCTGGCGACAAAAAGAGCGCTGGGCGCGGCCATTTTCCATCTTGGTTTTCACCTCTTTGACCAGCCGGGTGAGGTACTCGATATCCCGTTCACGCTGCTTCAAAGCCTCGGCGCGCCACGGGGTAAGGAAATGGGGAAGATAGAGAAGGGCGGGAACGCTCTCTACTAAATATTTGCCCGGGATGCTGTGGCTTGTGAGATGAGACTCGCACTGAGTGGATTGCGCTTACTTGATGCTCGTCAAAAAGTCCTGTGTCTGCCGATTGAGACAAACAACCTCGTCATTAAAAATATCGTGAACTCTTCTGCCATAGGTGATCATAACAACGACCGAGGTAGCGTATCGTTCGAAGTGCTCGCGATACTTGGCGGGAGATTTGATTAACTCAGACATCAGTTGTTTAGATTCGAGGCTTTGAATTGGCTTGTACGTGTCCGAGGCTTTCTGCATGAAGGAGCCTATCGGAACTGAGTGCCCATTTGCATAGATCGTCCGCTGACATACCGTGAAGAACCTGGGTCGATAGATAATTAGTTCACGTCCCCGAAACGCGGAAAGGATATAAGGCATACCCGGCGCCATCGCCTCCAGAATGGTCCATTCCCGGACATCAAACCGCGTAGATTGTTGCTCATAATTTCTTGTCCCTGTTGCAATAATCAGCAATGTAATAATATCGGATAAAAATACGGACCATGATAAACCTGGGACGGGAACTGGTGACGGGAGACTTCTTCTCCAAGATTTCCCAGGCAGCCTGTGCGGTCCCGATAACCACGGTAGGAGTGCGACCCATCTGCAGATACACGACTGGGCCATACTGGTTGTTGAGTTCCTGGAACCATCGCCACGGCTTTTGTGCAGGGACCTGATTTCTGTTCCCTACCAGCCAGCTGCTTGGTTCTGGTGGATACATCTCAGCAACTCGCTCCTTATCGACTTGCAAGCAAGAGCAGACTCACCAGGCCCGGGAGGTAAGTCCTTGGCCTTCTTCGGCCGGAGGGCGAGGAGCAAGAGGAGCGCTATGAGGCAAGCATAGAGACCGAGTTCGAGCGGAGACATGTTGTGGAATCTGGAGACCCTGGCGGAAGCATATTATACGGCACCCCGAATGTCAGATGGTGGGTGATGAGAAGCGGAAATAGCGGGCAGTATTCCGCATCGGGCCGGCGCGCCGCAGCCGAACCCCTATTTCAAAATGTCGGGATCGGGTAATCTCTTCTCCGTCGCGAACGCTTCCAACTTGGTCTTGAGCGCTTGAGCACTCTCTCGTCGCGAAGACACGCATCTCCAATGGCGCGTAGAATTGCGTGTGTTACTGGCGCTAGCGGCTTCCTTGCTACCCAAATAATCCTCCTCTTACTGGATAGATGTTGGAAAGTTCGCGCTTGCGTACGCAGTCAAAGCAAGGCAGACGCATGGAAGGCCAAATTCCCGAATTTCAGCGCGGAGCAGATCGAGTTTGTCTTCGTTCCGGACATGCAATTGGACGGCTCGTTCGATGATGCAGTCAAAGGATGTGATGTGGTCTTCCACACGGCCTCGCCGTTCAACTTTACTTTCAAGGTGCGCATCCAGGCGACTTTAACCAAGTCTCAGGATTTAAAAAATTGCAGGACAATGAGAAGGTGATTATAGCGCTGTTCTAATTTACCCGGCCTCATATTCTTGTCAAGGATATGCTCATCCCGGCGAAACAAGGCGCGCTGACTCTGTTGCAAGCGGCCAAAGCTGAGCCCGCGGTGAAGCGAGTTATCTTTACCAGCTCGTAAGCTTTCAATCTCATAGCTGATACTCTGGGAATTTGATATTCGTTTTAGTTTTGCGGCAATTGTCGACCCCCATCTGGATCCAAGACCCGGTGTATGTTGCCCAAGGAGACAATCGATTTACTAGAAACCGACCGCCGTTATAGTACACTTATACCGAGGCGGACTGGAACCCCTCGACATGGGATGAGGCAGTGAACTCGACCGACGCTCATTTTGTGTATCTCGCATCGAAAACGTACGTCTGCATTTCACGTCTATCATTCTACTTTCACCCTGCCACGAAAGGCACGCTGAAAAGGCCGTGTGGAACTTTGTCGAAGAGGAGAAACCTCATTTCTCTGTTACAAGGCGAGTCTCAACATCTTGTATTATTTACATCAACCAACCGTTATATCGTTAAGCATTGTCCCCCCTGTAATACTGGGTGAAGCTGCGCAACCGTTTACCTCAATGGTCGATATCAATCAATCCAGTGCGTCAACTAAGGGCACTGGTTTATTGTCAACCAATCACACTGTTCAGGTCGTGTATTGTGGCGCATAGTCGACGCTCCAGTGATGCCAGCAACTCCAGCCTATGTATTTCAACTCTATTCTCCATCTCTCTGAAACTTCTCTGACCTTCAATTAGGTTTGCGTCGACGTCAAGGACTGTGCACTTTGCCATGTTCTCGCAGCTGAACAAGATATCGCTATCGTCAACGGGAAGCGCTATCTGACTGTTGGCGCGCCATTCACCCAAAGCAACGCGGCAAAGGTGATCGCTGAACTATTTCCCGACGTCACCCCCCGTCTGCCTCCGGCAGCGTCGCACCAAGAGCATTATACCGCTTCGTCTGCGCTGTAAGTTTTATTACCGTTTCTCGGACTCTCTGGCTTATCCTTGTTTCCCGCAGCGTTGAGAAGGACCTGGGCATCAAGTGGCGGCCGTTTGAGCAAACCGTCAAGGAGACGTTCACGCAGTTGTTGAACACCGAGAAGAATTCTAAACAATTATAGTACAACTCTTCCCATTCACTAGTTTATTATGTAATAATGCTGGAATTGAAATAGTCTTAGTCTTGGAAGTCTATTTCCCTTGACATGACGACCTAGCAAACCGTTGAACATCTCTTCACGCAGTTGCTCAACGCTGAGAAGAATCGTCAACAATTAATTATCATAGTACAACTCTCCCATTCACTAGGCTAACTCTATAATTATGCTGGATTTTATTGATGTTGGATTTATTCAGCTGATCAGAAATGGGCGTTCAACTGAGTCAACTTGTTATTGGGAGTTCATTTACCCTGCATGACGGCGGCCGGTGTCCCGACTTGGAAACTGACTGCGGTTTCCGACGG
The DNA here is from genome assembly GCA_029289565.1 of Mycena galericulata. Classification (NCBI taxonomy): domain Eukaryota; kingdom Fungi; phylum Basidiomycota; class Agaricomycetes; order Agaricales; family Mycenaceae; genus Mycena; species Mycena galericulata. The sequence goes on along the minus strand of JARKIA010000283.1, from coordinate 38,062 downwards.
GCGGGTCTCCTTACGACCGAGGAGGCGACTGGTTACTGGCAGGAGTTCAGCCAGATTCATCCGCAAGTCTCAACGTACGTACCTAAGAATGGCTTAATCGAACATCGCAAATCCTTTCCGAAAGCGGAGTGGCCGGATCCTTGGTCCGATCTTCGCCGACGCTTCCTAGTCAGGTACGCACGGAGTAACGCTCCGATACGCCTATAGGAGCGGCGGATACTCCGATTTTTAAATTCCCCCGTGGGGTCGCCCTGCTTGGCCAATCAGAGCCCCTCTCGATGGAAAACTACTAGAAGAGAACGCGTCGACTTTAATTTCCCCGGACTCCCGCCTCCATCTTCCCCAACACCCCCACATCTCAAGTTTATCTTTCATCACAATGGGCTGCGGTGTTCTGGACGATAATAAGCTGGCACACGTCGTTCGTATCTCAGCATCGTGGTTTGTCTCATCACTCATGCAATTTGTAGCCCGGGACGGCGTTGTTCTCTGACGACCCCAACGCCACCGCTTATGCCGCTTATGATGGCATCGACATCAACTCGGTACTTTGGCGCGAACCGTGACCTTCCTGCCGTCTTTACTGAGCCTGACTCGCTTCCTAGTTGCGACATGCTACTGGCAAGCACAAGGATATCATCTTGGTGGTACGTTGCTCCTTGTATCTTTTTATTTTCTCCGCCAGCTCACGGCACGTCTCTAGCCTCAACCGAGCAAAACGGACATGAACGACCCGCTGTTGTGGCCAGCGTGGAAAAAGCATATGTTTTTCCGTAATTTTGAGACCACGTTTAATCTCTTCCTGCATTAATACGTCGATATCGCAGTTATCCTTATCTACGGGACCGTTCTGGCCGGAGCTGTCGGTCCTTTGGTCGCGTGAGTTGAGAATCTCTCAAGTCCGTTCTGATGTACTGACGAACCCGTCTGCAGCGCCGACCAAACCCACATTGCTGCGGTCTTCCATGCTTCGCCTGGAGCATTCGCTCAAGTCTGTGGATTCTTTTGGAGAACGTTCTCGGTGTTTATCTCATGACAGGTCCTTTCCTCTTGGTTCGTGCTTGTGCTGGGAGCATCGACCGTTTTCCTGCAAGTCGGCTCTGTGAAGCTCGGCAAGCGCCCGGTACGCAGTTGGATTTTCAACCATAAACTCAAGAGCGCTTATTCATATTTTAGATCTACCTTGTCACCAGTCTTCTACTTTGCGTCTCCACAGTCTGGGCTAGTTACACTAACAGTCTCGGCAACTTTGCTGGCGCCCGTGTTATAAGTAAGTTATTTCGAGCTCTTATCTCTTTATTGGTTGCTGAAGGCGGACTGTAGTGGGTATTGCTGCCGCCCCTCTGGAATTCTTGGTCGGTGCTAGCATGTTCGTCCAACATCCTGGTCATTTTGTCTTTAGCACTCATTTTCTCCAGAAACGACATCTACTACGTCCACGAACGTGCAATTCCCGTTGCGATCTGGAATTTGGCCCTCATCAATGGTATCAACATCACCCGTGAGTAGCATTGTGCAGACGCCAAGATCCCTTCATCTGATTTGGCTTACAGCAATCATTACGGGCCAAATTTTGAACAAGCCAAATCTGGGTTTCCGTTGGGCCTTCCGCTTCGTTCGTATCACTTAATTTCGCATTCGACACAACCGCCATGAATAACCCATGTCTTGTATAGTTCGCCATCGCCGTCGGGGTGCTCTGCATTGCACAATTCCTGTTCATGCCCGAGACGACCTTTTTCCGCGAGGCTGTCGTGCCGCGGCGGTCGAAGACTGACGCATCCTCTGTCAGTGGCTCCGAGGGCGAAAAAGGCCATGTCGAAACCCGTGAGATTGAAGACAACAGACAACCCATGAAGCCCCTTCGTGGATACGTCTCTTCTCTCAAGGTTTGGAACGGGGTGTATAAAACGGCCAGCAACCCTTTCGTCCTTCTCATGAGGTCGGTATCAGTCAGAATGTTTATATCACCGCAAACACTGAGGCACTCCATTCGCAGACCATTTTTGTTGTTCTTCACTCCCATTGTCTTCTGGGGTGGCCTCATCTACGGACTTGGCATCACGTTTTTGGGTGCGTTCCTATTTTCCTTCCCTGGCGTGGAGAGCGCATCTGAATCACTCCTTTCAGTCCTTTTCGCAGTGTCTGTTTCGATCATATTCTCCCAGCCACCGTACAAGTATGTTGGTGGAGAACCCAATCCTCGGCGCAAAACTCAATTTGATTCACATTAGTTTCTCCGCGGCGTCTGTTGGTCTGACGTATATCGGCCCACTCATTTCGGCCTTCATCGCGACCTTACTCGCCGGTCCCCTCACAAGTTACTGCGCTCGCATCTTGTCGCGGCGCAACAAGGGCATCTTCGAACCGGAGTTCAAACTCCTGCCCGTCGTCCTGTACGCCATCTTTGGAACGATGGGTTTCGTCGGTTTCGGAATGAGTCTCCAACGAGGTGCGCTGGCCCGTACATATGGCCGCACATAAAGACCAATCCGTTATTCTGGTTAGGACTACCGTGGATCGGGCCCGTCATGTTCACCTCTATCGCCAACTTCGGTATCGTCATGGGCTCCACCGCGGCCATATCCTACGTTATCGACTCGCACAGACACACGGCTGATGCGGCTCTGGGATCTCTCATCGTCCACAAGAATGTGTGGTCTTTTGGTGAGTTATACAAGGTGCTAGCCACAATGCGATTTGTGCTTACGACGGTCGGGTGCAGGCCTCACCTGGAACCTGGTCGACCAAATTCTCGAATTCGGCCCGCAAAAAGTGTTCTCCGTCGTCGCGGGAGTCCTCGCCTTCACGTGCATCCTGACAGTCCCGATGTACATATTTGGGAAAAGGCAGGTCAGCTTGCCCCCGGTTTCTTGTTGTCTCTAACGCACGTTTTAGAACCCGCTCGTTTGTTCATCGGCACATCAAATTCTCCGAAGAGGACGAAAACACCGTCGTCGGCCATTAATTTAGGTTATGGTGTTGACTGGATTCCGACCGTTTTATTGTATAGTTGCTGCTTTTTCCATGGGAGAGCCTATTGGTCTGCGTAATGTAGTTGTAACATGGTAAATGTATATTTCATGACCGTTATGTAATTTCTGTGGTCAAATTCGGACTCGTTTTTGCGATTTCCACTGGAGTCCAGCTCTCGAATACACCGAAGATATGGTGGCGCGTTTTCGATGGACGAACTTGAACAAGGATTCAACGAGAGCATTTGGGAATTGGAATCGGCGGCATCAAATGGCGGCGGCACAGGCGGCGGCACAGGTACGAAGCGCGGGAAGTTCGCCAAGGGGTGCTTGAGATCTGGATCTGCCAATTCGGTTAGGTAAGCTGATGATCACTCGGTGATCGCCGAGCACCGTGCGCCACCTGTGTGTTTATTGTTCGGGATGCTAGAAAGTATCATTTTTTCGTAGGTCAGCCATAGGTATGCTATATACAAAGACTTAGTAGTCTGAGCTTTCACTAGGTGGAAGCTTTCAAAGCAGAATGTGATGAACTGATCCCAACTGATGGAATTTCCTTTTTCTGGGGGGGGGGGGGGTCGTGGGAAGCTTACTTAATCGAATTGGCAGATCCAGAGATCAAGCACCTCTTGAAGTTCGCACTTCGATTTTGGCCCGAAGCCGGCGGTCACGAGTTCAAACCTGGCAGCGTACCTTTTATGGGAGAAGTGTGAGAACCTAAAGGTCGGCAATCCAGATGAAGACCGGGAGGATGTATTCTGGCACCGAGCGGTGAGTCGAATGTCAAACAGAGGGAGGATTCCGAGAGAAGTGGGAGTAGAAGGAACTTGGGAAGTCCAAATGGAGAGTAACTCGGTTCGACTATGGCCGATTTGAGCACGATAAGGACGGAGAATGGAACAGATTGCGGAGACGTTAGCTAGACGTCCGCATGCTTGTGTGTGAACCGGCTCTGCACGATGAATGCAGTCCGGAACCGATGTCAGAAGCCGTTTAGACGAAGGCCTAGTCCGACAGAGGATATCGCAGGAGGTGCTGAGGATGACGGAGGCAAGTGTGCAAGACAATAGCCTTTTCCAAATGCCGAAACAGGGAAACTGGGGGAACAGAGGTGACCGGAATGCTTGGGAAAATGTGCTCTGTATGGTATGGAGTGAGCACTGCTTGCTTCATTGTGAGGAGGACGTCATCCCCTTCTTGAGGCGTGAAATCCGAGCGTCTCGATGGTGCATCGGCTGGGTTCTTTGAGCCAGGTAGATAGTCGAGTTTAAAATTAAATTCGGCTAAAAACATAGACCAACGAACTTGGCAGCGGTTGAGGATGCGAGTTGTCATGAAATATTCGAGATTTTTGTGGTCAGAGACAACAGAGACTGGGATGGAGGTACCGATAAGCCAGGAGCGCATGTCACGGAATGAATCAACGATTGCAAGGAGTTCTTTATCGTGGATCTCGTAATTGATTTCCGCGGGTGCAAATTTGCGAGAGTAAAAACCGACGGGATGAAGATCACCATTGGAATCTGGTTGCAAAACTACACCAGCCATGGCGAAGTCAGAAGCATCGGTATGGAGGGTGGAAGGGAGGGTAGGATCAAAATGGCGAAGGACAGGAGCAGTGGTGAATGCGAGTTTAAGCTCCTCAAAAGCTTGTTGGGCAGCTTCATTGACACAAGGAAAATTAATTTTGGCTTCCTTGGTGGTCAACGAGGTTAAAGGGAGTGTGATTTTCGCATAATTGTGAACAAATTTGCGATAAAAGTTGGTGAAACCAAGGAATGATTGGATTTCGCGAACAGAAGTGGGAAGTGGCCATTTGGTGATGGTCTCGAGTTTCTTCGGGTTCATTTGAATACCCTTAGAAGAGATGATGTAGCCTAGGTATTCGACCTGCGATTTGGAGAATTCGCACTTTTTTGCACTGGCAAAGAGCGAAGCATCGCGAAGTCGGTCTAAAACCTGACGTTGTGATAAGGACCGCGACGCTACGACGTGAACTGGGGGTGGTGCTCAGGAAGTAGACTTGTCCGGCCTCTAGGGGGTTTGTTGTGAGATTCCGAGGAGGGGGACGTTTGTCGATGCAGAGGTGGTGCGGCACGTCTGTAGGGTCCTGTGTGTGTTAGCAAAAATGGGGGAACTGCGAAATATACCTCCTCGCCGGCGAACGAAGTTCGTGAACTGGTCTCTTCAAACTATCTCCAAAGCTTCGCGCCTTCCTCCTACAATCGATGGTCACGTGACCGAGTCGTCGAATCCTTCCAAGTGGTTGATTTGTTGGTGAACTTCACGTCAATAGAGCTTCGGTGGCGAACTGCTCAAGGTGTAAGGGGTTCCAATAGTTCGGTCGTGGGCGATGTGTTGTGGATATCCTCGAGGTGTTGTTCCCGCTGCTGGTCGATGCAGGAAGGTGTGCGAAGTTCGTGGGCGAGGTATGTGAGCGCGCGCTTAGGTGACTTAAGCTGCAAGAGGGGAACGAGAGTAGTGTCCTAAGACGAAGGTGGCAAAAGGGTGTGATCAATTCTCGAATTGTGGGGTATAAGAACACTGGGTACAAGTGGGAGGGATCTGAGCCCGAGTATGTGATCGGTGACCAGCTAGGTGGTGGTATATAAGTACGCTAAATTGTCCTCCTTTTATACCTTTTGCCCCATCAGCCTCGTGTTCAGGTGAAACACTCGCTTCAAGGTTGAGGCGTGGACCTGTGGGATATTATCGCCCAAAACGCTCCAAGGTGCTCTCTCGTTCGCGAAATATTGTGTCGTTCGCCGTCGAGAGACTCTTGAAAGCCAGATTTAGGACTTTTGTCCCGCGATGTGTCGGAATGTCGGCTTTAAACCCTAATTGAGTACCGAGCTGCCCGACCGCTGAGGAGCAAGGCTCGCCCATGGTCGGTGCGCTGCTGGTCGTTGAAATAGCTTGGGAGGTGCAATGCTGAGGTTCGTAGTCTGGATGCCATTGTTTTAAGGAGTGGAAGCCCATGCGATGGTGTGTAGGCGCAGGGTGAAGGCGTACAGTAGCCCTTTGTTGGCCGGCGAGGCTCGCTCCAAAGGTCCAAACAGCAATTGGTGGGTCCATTCGATATTGTAGTGATAAAAGGCAATTATTGAAGCACTCCTGAGGTACAGGGGGCGTCGTCGTTCGTCGTCGAAGCCATGTAGGTATCGTGTATTTCGTGTGTGGTGTCGTTCATCGCCGGTGGGTGTCGTTCCGGAAGCGGAAACCAAGTTGCCAAATAAGGTGTTCATCCATAATGAGTGTTTGTTGCCATTGAGCTGAGCAGCCGTGGAACGAGAGGGCATGCACAGAGCGCATACAGCCCTCACAACGTACACAATCCTCGTGGTCTTGGCCGGGTTTTAGACCGACTTCGCGATGCTTCGCTCTTTGCCAGTGCAAAAAAGTGCGAATTCTCCAAATCGCAGGTCGAATACCTAGGCTACATCATCTCTTCTAAGGGTATTCAAATGAACCCGAAGAAACTCGAGACCATCACCAAATGGCCACTTCCCACTTCGTTCGCGAAATCCAATCATTCCTTGGTTTCACCAACTTTTATCGCAAATTTGTTCATAATTATGCGAAAATCACACTCCCTTTAACCTCGTTGACCACCAAGGAAGCCAAAATTAATTTTCCTGGTGTCAATGAAGCTGCCCAACAAGCTTTTGAGGAGCTTAAACTCGCATTCACCACTGCTCCTGTCCTTCGCCATTTTGATCCTACCCTCCCTTCCACCCTCCATACCGATGCTTCTGACGGCATCTGAACAATGCCTAGGGATATTTTTTCGCTATGATCGCGTACTTTGAGGCTGGCAATGACATCGTGGGTTAATAGACCGGAATTGAGTGGTCTATCATCGATGGCATAGACAGGGACAGGTACGGATTTTTGCGAACGGGGAAGTGAATGTCGAGAGGAAAATTTGTCAGAGATGTGGGAGTTTGTCGCGCCGGAATCAATAAATGCAAATGTCTTGATGAGTTTCCGCCCGGGAAAGCTCAGCTCGATTGGAACGAAAAAAGTGAGCTATATTCAAAGGATCTGGACGGACATGGATTGGTAGTTCAAAACGTGGAGCAGAAACTGAATGAGCTACCCATGCACCATTGAGTGCACGGAAATGGGTAGGCTCGGGGCGACGGGAAGAACTATGATCTGTTCCTTCCGTTGCCGAAGACGATGGAACTAGTTCGTCTTCGGCGTGGCTTTTCCCGACTTGTCACCATGCCTGTTCTTCCGCTTGAAACAGTCATTGACAATGTGGCCAGGTTTGCCACAATAAAGGCAGAGGTTATTTTTCAAACGTGCCTGACGCTCCTCGGAAGTTAGTTTACCATGGAAGGTGCCACTGGTGCGGACAGCATCAATGTCCATGGGAACAACCTCGGTGGAAGTGGAAGTGGTGGACGGAATAGTGGGATTAACCACTGCAGGATTCTGATGATTTGCACCGTGTTTCTTCTCATTGTTGCGTTGGAAGATATTGTTATCAATGGCAAGGATGAGACGCTCCCATTCCTTCATGGTCGTAGGACGAGGAAAGATGGGGACAAGCGCATCCTTGACAGACTCCTTGAGACCACGTTTATAACGGTCAATCTTGGTCTCCTCGGTCATCTTGAGGTGCATGCAAATCTCGTGGAATTTTGTGGTGTACTGGAATGCGGACCCGGTCTGATGAAGCCGGTCAAGCTTCATCATAGCAGTGGACTGGATGTTGGGGTCGGAAAATTTGGTACGAAAGTCGACCACAAATTGGGTGAAGTCATGGAGGAGATGGTTCTGGTTACGCTTGATATTAGCGAACCATTCGACAGGAGAACCATCGGCCATATAGAGTCCCATGTAACGACACTTGTCTTCCTCGGTGGGGAGTGCAAAACGTTGGATGTAGATACAATCCTCAATTTCGTTAAGGAAGGGTTCGACCTCGTCGATATTGCCATTAAAACGGCGAGGATCACGAACACGAGCAGTGCCGCGAGGTGGAAGAGGTGCTGCTGCTGTGGAAGCAGACAGGTTGCCGGGTACAGGAGCTGATGTGTTGCCTTGGGCCTGAACATAGTTGCCCATGACATTCTGGAAGGCACCAAAATTGTCGGTAAGGGCCTTCATCATCTGCGTGAGGTCGGAGACATATTGGGGGACAGGCGCAGACTGCTGATGATCGGGGACAGTGCCCTCTTCATAGTAATCAGCCGCTGTGTCAACCTGCTCCGCCATGTTGGGATCATGGTGAATAGGCTGGTTGGCAATATCTCCAGTGTCAAAGTATGACATCGTGCTCGGCGTCAAAGGGTTTGGTGGTAGATCAAACTTGTGAGAACCTAAAGGTCGGCAATCCAGATGAAGACCGGGAGGATGTATTCTGGCACCGAGCGGTGAGTCGAATGATGAACAGAGGGAGGATTCCGAGAGAAGTGGGGGTAGATTCTCAACTACTGACAAAGTTGATCTACAGGGAAGTAGGGAATACGTGGGCTGTATTTATACAAAAAGGATCTGATAAGCATCAGGGTTGGAACAATAAAGTAGGATGAGAAATGGAGAGTAAACAATAAGGCTGGGTGAGGAATGGAGAGTGAACAATAAGACTGAGTCATGGAATGGAGAGTAGACAATAAGACTGAGTCAAGGATGTAGGAAATGCAGAGAGAACAATAAGAGTGAGTCATGAAAGAAATAAGTATGACTCGAGTGATCGGAAGAATTGGGAACAACAATTAGACCCAAGATCCAAAGAATGGAGAGAATAAATCAGGTGTGCATGTGACCGATAACTCGGAACCGTGAGAGCGAGGGGTTTCTCACATATTCTGGCACTGAGCGGTGAGTCGAATGTCAAACAGAGGGAGGATTCCGAGAGAAGTGGGAGTAGATTCTCAACTACTGACAAAGGTTTACTGGGAGGTGTTGGGTCTTCATCTGGATTGCCGACCTTTAGGTTCTCACAAGAAGTTTAAGGGTTCGGAGGTAAGGTTTACTAGATATAGTTTATGAGATGCCACTGTTCGTTTGGCAGTGTAAATAGGACAAGATGTTTCATCTGGAAACAAGGTTTGAGCTGATAGGGCCAGCCCTACGTGGTAGAGGTGGCTGTGTCTCGGTAGAACCCGATAGAGCCTCCTAGAGCACATCCGTCTACTATAGACTTTGGGTCTATAGTAGAAATCTCACTCCTCTATTGTGCTAGCTAGGGCACCCCTTCTACATCAAGACTGATCCAGCCGCTACCGAACGTGCTGCGTAAGCGTAGCCGGGGGACTTTATAAGAAGAGACCAGGCATCATGTTCCTTGCGCCCTTTCATGCCTCCTACTCCCATCAACCTCTCCCTCAAGTTTACTCCCCCAAGTTCTTTACCGAAGTTTTCGGACTGACCACGCAAGTCCATCAAGTCCTCTACCCTGCCGACAAACCTGCGCCCGCATCAAGTTCCTGAATGCTTCAAGCTTCAAAACCCTCCAATAAAATGACCGGTGCAAGCACAGAGTCTCCCCCTCGGTTCTTCAAGCCCCTTGCAACGATCAATTCCCTTGGCTTCAAGCTTCTAGTCGTTCTGTTTTCTTATGCTCCTTCGGTTTGACTTCCGGGGCTTGATAGTTAGTTAGTTAGCTGTGATATACGATAATATATTTTCCTCCCTCATTTTTTTCGTGACTCGAGTGAACGCGGAGGCCTGGAGGCCCCGGGAAGCGCATTCCGGACGTTGCACCCAATTTGGTCGAATAACCGAGATTCCGCCACGTGGGCGTGGTCTCTACCGAGCTCTATCGAGCTCTATGGCTCTATGACTCTATCAACTATGGCTCTATTTGTCTCTACGTAGAAGGGGGGGGTGCCTATGGCACTATGTCTCTCTGGGAACCTATCAAGCACTACTGAGCCACTGGGCTTTTCCCAGATGTTGAGGCCATGAAACATTCTGAAGGGACGTGCACACCACAACACCTTTCTAGCGTATATATATCAATTCTCCAAAGAAAAGTCCACCACTAATTACAAGGCCTCAAAGCCATCTCATGACGAATTTGCTGGATGGCTTCAGCCCTAGCAGCATCCCTCTGGCGCTTGGTGGGGTGATATGCACTCGACTGAGCTCCAGCGTTGTAAGAGCTCTCACTTGGAATCACCGAACTATGTTCTTCCTCCCCGTTAAAGGCCCTGGTGCACGTTAGACCAATACTGGAACCAAAGATAGCTGTGACTCACCACATAGTATTTGCATGCGTCTCAATGACGACATTCCACTTGCCCATCGCAAAGTCCCATTCATGTCGCGTCTTGTCGGTGCCAGTCTGTATGGCGTTCACTTTGTACATTTAGGTGTTATCGTCAGCGGCGAGGGAGGGCGGGGTCATGGCGGTGGTGCTGGATGTCGCCAGGAGGTGGAGGGAGGAGGAAAGACGCGTCTGCCCCACTGTGACAGTGACGTGATTGAGAGTGGCACGTGCATCAATTGTGCCGCCGCTGCCGCCGCCGCTCGATCTGGTGTGATGCCGCCGATTCTATATCTCAAACTCTCTCGATTCAACTGCAAGTTGAACTCGGATCACAACAGATCCGTGATCAATTCGGCTAGTTCGGCCGATCAATTTTGAATGTCCGAACGCTTGGAATGCCTCCAATTTCTTTTCCGAACGATCCGCCTTCTATATTGGCCAGGAAATAACCCGGTCCACCAGAGCCAACTGTCTCTCTCGGTCAACACCATTGAAAAACCAGTCTGTGTTACTGGCCAAGTGTTGATTGCGGACGCCTCTCGGCGTCTTCGAGCAGTACATATCGAGGTCTTTTCACCGGATTCTGTGGCGACCATGGCATCCTCAGCGATGAGCGTACGGTGACGACCCTTCGTGGCAAACTTCCAGCAGATATCGTCTCTGGCCAATACCGCCTCTATTCACTTGTATTGATTCCAGGTAACGGCCTAACTTATCAATCCTCACTCTTCACTCCTCTTCAGTAGGAGCTCAAATGAAGCAGACAAGCACTTCTATAGATGGTGGGTGGACGGCGATCCTCTGCGACATCATTACTCTACATACCGGCTCGAACGAAACCGTCCTTTCTCCGACAGTGCTTCATGACATTGACTGTCTTGCGGAGTGGGCGGAGCCAGTAGTAGGCCGAACTCAGGTCGAAGAGTTCCTTTCGATGCTGGCCGATATTTCTCATGGCGCGCTCTTGGTACGGCTCCTCCTGTAGCCAGGTAGAATATATTGACAAATCTCCTAAGATAACGATGCGTTGGCAAAGTTCGCTGGACTTGCCTGTTCATCCCTCCTTGAACGCCTTCAACTTGGCTCGTTGCGTGTCAAACCTTCATCGACATCGCCCATGAAAATCACAAAGATTCCACCGTCCATGAATTGTTAGGCGTCAGGAACAACTTCCCCTTGGCTCCAAGTGCTGGCGCCCATCCGAGAGTACATCCAAGCTACTCTGCTTTCCTCCTCGCAGCTACTCGGCGCCACCGCAGGTGTGCAGGCCGGCGATCTCGAACACATAATTACCCATGAACAAGCGCGTTGAGGCGCGGGGAATCCAGGTGGTAATCGCACAGGAAGCGTCCGCCGTGTTCTGCGGCCTCTCGTGAGAGCTCTACCATACAGACTTGTTGATACAAAAGCGCAAGCACGGACCGCGCCTCTTCGCCTCTGCGGGACGAGCTCGCGGACTCTCGCCCGCGCATGCGCTGCACCCCGCACCCGCCTTAAACAACGCGCAGTTGGCCGCCGTGTTCGTCGCGAGTGCTTGTTTACCATGCTTGCAGCGAGGAGACGCTAGCCGTGACGACCGTTCTCAGCTGGGAGGGGGCTGCTGAGGGTATAGATGAACGACCGGGTCCTCACAATGACCATACGGATTCAGACGGAGGAATCAAACTATCCATGATACAATCGGGACCCGGCGGTATGTAGTACCTGGCCCTATGAGCGTACATATACGGTACCTAGATAGAAGTACAGACGCGAGTATAGGAGTGGGCAGAGATACAAGTACAACAGGTATACAGGCGAGGGACGAGATAGATAGATACCGGCGGGAATGGAATGGAGTCCGCCAACCAAGAAAACAAAGCAAAGGGAAGTATGTAGCGCTCAGCGTCTACCGCTCCCAGGCACCGTCGACCCACCAGCGCTTCTCCGCGCCGCGGACGCCCCACTCGGCGACACCAGTTTCGGCGGCGACGTAGACGAATGCACCGCTCGGGTCGAAGCACGCGCCGGCGAGATTGCGCTCGACGTCGACTTCGAGGTCGTCCTCGCGCGACGGCGGGGGCGCGGGCACGCACTCGAGCTCATCCTGCTCCTGCTCCAGCTCCTGCTCGTCGATATCCTCTTGCGGGTGCGCGTCCGCAGGCACCTCCTCCATCTCCTCGTCCTCCTCCTCGATGCGGAAGCGCGAGGGCACGCCGTGCTGCCCGAGCACGCGGCGCACCTCGCGCTCGACGGTGCGGTCGCCGAGCGGCGGGATGACGAGCACGTCGTCCGCGGCGGTGATGCTGAACGTCTCCTGCAGCGTGCGCACGATGCGGGCGGTGGCGGCGGCTGTCCGCGACGCGGATGCGGATGCGGATGTGGATGTGGATGTGGATATAGACGCTGATTCGCGTGCGGGGGCGGCTTGGCGCGGCTGGGGGGCTAGTGACGCGGGGAAGGCGGGCATGGTCAGCACCTCCTCGGCCTCGAACGTGCGCGCGTCGACGACGTGGATGAGGGACGTGTGCTGTTCGCATATACATCAGCAGACGCGCTGCGCTGCGTAGAAAGAATCAATCATCCGCACCTCGGTGAACATCATGAGCTCGCGCCCGGGGCGGCCGCCGAACTTGACGGTGCGCGCGCTCCAGCCGGGCCCGCGCGACTTGTGCTGGCTCCACTCCTGCGGGTCTTCAGAGAGCCAGGTGGTGCTGTGCGCCCCGGGGCGGGCGGCGCCGCGCGTCTTGTCCGTGTGGAAGACCTTGAGCGGGCGCGTGCTGCGGACGTCCCAGACGGCGACGGCACCCTCCTGCGCGGCGACGGCGTACTTGCTGCCGTCGGCGGAGAAGGCGGTGGAGAAGGAGGCGACGAGGGCGGGCGAGGAGAAGGGGCTTGAGGTCGGGGGGAGCGTGAGGATGGCGAGGGGCGATGCGGTGACCTGCGCACCGCCGGTGAGACGGTGCAGGAAGACCTTGGACGAGTCGCCGACGGATAAGAGAGTGCGGCCGTCGGGGGAGATGGATGCTGGAGTGAAGAAAATAATCAGTTGCGCGAGAAAGAAAAAAAGGCGGGCGAGCTCCTCGCGTCGACACAGGCAGCCGCTCCCAAAGGGTGGACCGCGGAAAAAAATTATTGCACAACTCACAGTGATTAATAGGCACATTAAACCTCACTAGCCCTGTCGGGTTGATCATAGTCGGGCGAGCGCGAATGGGGACATCAAAGAACATTACGACGCGGTCGTTGTTGCTGACCGCCATCCGCGGCTCTGCGCTGCTCTCGGGCGAGTCGGTAAGACTGAGGGACGTGAGCAGGATCGAGTTGTTGATCGAGCCCTCCAGATGGGTGTTGAACTGCCACTCGGTGTCTCTGTCGGGGTCTAAAAGCGAGAGGTGTATCTCTGCGTCCTGTCCGCCCGCTGCAAGGAGCGTGTGGTCCGTCCCCGGCACGGGAAGCGACGCGAGGGTGTTCGGCAAGAAAGCGAGGTCCGCGAGTATCCGTGGCGGCTTCTCGGGTGCCAGCAGGTTGTGCTCGACAATAGACCGCGACTGCACATAATTGACGATGCCGCGCTCTCGCGGACATATTATAACGTCCCGCAGCTGGCTGTAAAGCGTCGGTTGAAGTAATATACGCCAGTGTGATGACATGTACGCACACATGGCCTATAGTGACCCTTGTCGCGGACCTGAGAGTGGGCGTCGGCGAGGCCAGCAGCGGCGGATCTATGGCCATCGTCGAAGACGACGACGACGGAGATGGGGAGAGAGTGAAGTGTGCACTGCACCCGACTCCCGGGAATTCCGTTGTCACGCGCTCGGTGGCTGTGACTCCGAATTCAACCTTTCAACCTGGGAAAAAAAATCTCACAGGCACCTCCGCTCTTCTGCAGGCTACAGTTGTGTATGTTACGCTTCGGATATCTCAAGAATCATGTTCATCCGCGCCTCCCTCATTTTTTCTGGATCGGGAAAACTTCCCAGATCGGCTGAAGTGCCACGCCACAACTACAAGTCAGCAGATCCTCGGAGGATCCCCGGTTTCCGGTTCTGCACACATGAACGGGCCACTATCACCGTCAATAAATTTGACTCTCCCCGATTATATCCCTTGCCAGACAGAGATCTCGGGAGGCGATTTATTTAATTTGTGTCACTGTCAGACACCGTGTAAACGCTCAGCAAAGGATATTACTCCCGGGCTAAGTAGAGAGATGCTATGACGGGTTGAATAACAATCGGCACCTAAACATTGGTGGATTTCCCGGCACTGTACACCCCAACTGGCATACACACTTGTTATATGCCAGTGGAGTCAAGCAATGGGCTGAAGAACCTTGCACTGCCAAACAAGTCCATGACGTTGAAATAGAGTAACGCATAATGTAGCTTGCAGCTTCGTGGAGAAATCTTGAACGGGATTGTGCCTCCTGTAGATGTAACATTTCCAACAGAGAGAGAGAAAAGCGTCGCTCCTACTGGAATATGTATCCTTCGGTCGGTACGGCGCTAAAGAACAAAACCTGAGTGCGCAGTCCATTCGTGGTCTTGACAAGTATCTGATGTCTTTTTCGAAGTGACAAGGTTGGAATGGAACTGGTGGGAATCAAAGCGCGATCATGGCCATGATCCAAACATCGAAACAGCAACCATGATTTTCATCCTCGCCGGCGTTTATAGAAACAAAGAAACTTGCCAAGTTCGTGATTGTCCTCCAGCGCCGCACCGTTGCCGCAAACACTAGCTCGCTCTAAAATCTGTAGAATGTGACCTGGGACGGACAGCTTCAATGTTAAATGTGATGGTTGAGCCGGATCCCGATGGTGTGTTTGGGTCGACGAGAGGCAGACGAAACCTTGAAGCAACGTCGAATCGTCCGGAGCGTAGGCCAGCTAGATGTGAACCGTATAGCCGGTCGGATCGTGATCTACATTAAAATAAGCATTAGTTCCCAGGGGACACTCGTTGATGTCAGCAACCTTATTCCCTCCTTTGTAAGGTCAGCCGCAGCATGACGCGGCTCTGGTCCTGCCCTCGGAGGTGGTTCAACCATTCAGGTTTGTCATCCGATGTATAAAATAAGGGTCCGCATCTCACCTTCTGAGAACCTCCTGTAAAATGTCTTCCATCCCAGCCTCCAGTAAAATCGTCCTCATCACCGGCGCCAACAAAGGCATCGGCTTCGAAATGGCCAAGCAGCTCGCTGCGGACCACAAAGGATACCACGTCCTCATCGGCAGTCGAGATGCTGACCGAGGAGCGAAAGCTGCAGAAAAGCTGCAGAAGGACGGTCTGTCGGTGGAGGCACTCACCATCGACGTCGCCGACGATAAATCCATCCACTCAGCGGCAGAGATAGTCAAATCAAAGTTCGGCCGCCTCGACGTACTGATCAACAATGCGGGCATCGCGGTGGAACGCCCCACCGCGCCACCCACCCGCGCCATCTTCGAACAAACATTCGCCGTTAACGTGTTCGGCGCCACCGCGACCACCGACGCGTTCATCCCCCTGCTCGAAAAATCCACCGCCGCACGCATCGTGTTCGTCTCTTCCGATCTGGGATCTCTGGCGCTCCGCGCCGACCCCGCCGGGCGGTTCAGCTCCGTCGACCTACCCGCGTATCAAACGAGCAAAGCGGCGTTGAACATGCTGGCGTTGGGATACGCACATAGATACAGAGCCAATGGATGGAAGGTCAACATCCACAACCCCGGGTTCACCGCGACGGATTTGAATGGGGGCAGGGGGACGGGGACGGTGGAGGATGGCGCGAAGAATGGGGTAAGACTGGCGACTCTTGGAGAGGATGGCGAGACGGCTACGTACAGTGAGAAGGAGGGGCCCCTTCCGTGGTAGATGCAGAATTTTTGTGAATGTAATAAATATTCGAACTGTTTGCTCACCACTTTTGGTCTGCAATGTATCAACATTATATCGACAAATGTCGCCCGATCGGATTTTGACTCTGGAAACAGCTGAAGGTAAGTTATCCATCCCGACAGGTTGGGCAGGACGAAGTGGAACGCACCGCAAAATCTTGCCCAAAAGGATCAGAACTTGAAAAACAATGCGACTCAGCATTGGCCCGTGACGGGGGGGACTTTCGAACAGTATGGCAGCACAGCGTAGATCCCATATCCAAAATTCGAACTCGTACGGGCCTCGACGGCGAAGCAGCTTGTTCAGACGGTCAGCGAATGTCTACTAGGTGAAATAAAAGGAGCTTATCTTAAGTTCTGGGTGGTTCGACCGCCAGCCGGACTTAAGTGCGGGCGGAACTTAAGTTCTGCCCACAGGCGAGGGCAGCATTGCATGCACCGGTTCCCTTACACCCTCACGACTTGAGTCCCACCGAGAACTCTTAAGTCCCACAACAACTTAAGTCCCGCCAACAACTTGAGTTTCGGACTCACTTCAGTTTCGTGCCGACTTAGACACTACACTGTAGTCGATAACTTGATTGACTTGAGTTCTATTGAAACTTGTGTGAGACATCATATACAATAGTTGATGATGTACGTAGGTCAATATACAGTATTGGGGGTCAAAAAGAGTGTATACACACTGTGCGAGCGCTCAAGAAGTGTGTGGCACAGGGAATGATATGCAACAAGAAAAGGACACGCACCCGAGTACACCGTTGGTGACGTGCGCACGAGGGACTCCTGAGGAGCAAGGTTAGTCGAAAGGAGTCAGGAAGAGACAAGGCACCACTCACTTGCTTGGTGTTCCACCTTTCTTCCTCAGTCTCTTCCTTGTTCAACTTGAATGTCGGCGGGTGGCATAAGTTTCCAACAGCCATGAACAGCGTCACAACCCCACAGGGGAAGCTAGGAGCGGCACTGCGTCACGGGCATGGCTTCGCAGGTAGACGGTTGGCCGCAGCATGTTCAGTGAGTTGGTGGGTGGTCGTCAGCAGAGAGTAGTGAATGGGTAACGCGTGACTGAATGGGTGGCCGAGATCGCCAAATACGCTACAACACATCACTTTGACTTCGATGAGCCTTCGTTCTTCTCCTTGACACTTCACCCTCATATGTCCCATATTCTGTTCAGATCATTTTGTGCAAGATCAAGCTTGGTTATACTAACTTTTGACAGACCTAGGCTGATTTTCTCGAGTGTCTAGTGGCATTTTTTGGTATGCCACACTCTTTGTGTTGATGAAATCAGGAACTAACTATGCGACCCAATAGGTCCACAGTATTGTTTATCCTGGTGAGTTCCTGTGTTGTGCCCTTCATCTTCCCTCAATATTAATTTACTAGCCATTCCAGGCATTCATGCTGCCTTTCGGAACTCAAGTTTCTTGCCATGAGCTGAAGACGGACTTCAGTTTGGTAAAAACTTAAGTACTTCATTAATTGAGAATATCATATTGTATGAACTGATCTCGATTTGCAGACTGAGATCCAAACTCAAGTTATGCACAAACTTGAGTTCAGTGCAAACTAAAGTTTGAGGTTTCGGACACGCGGGTCTACACGAGGTAAGAGATTTGCTGACTTTTAATATGCACCACAGAACTGAAGATAGACCTTATAGAACTTAAGTTGTGCGGGAACTGGACAGACTGAAGCAACCGCAGAACTTAAGTTCCATACAGACTCAAGTCTTGAGTGTTATAATAAACTGAAATGAAATTCGGAACTGAAGTTCAGACATCTTAAGTTCAGACCGACTCAAGTTCTAGGTTAAGAATACTGGGCCATGGTACGGCTATACGCTACATTACCAGAACTTAAGACATACGAAAACTTAAGACCTGTTGGCGGTCGAACCGCCCAGAACTTAAGATAAGCTAATACATTATTTGGTCAACTAACATATATACAGTTTTGGCACATTTGTAGCACATTATAGAAATTTCCCCTGGCCAATCTTGTTGAAATGGCTATCCAGACTTCAGTTTGAACGGCAATTCAGGCTTTAGTTCCACACAGTCAGCTCGCAAGGCCCTTAGAGGTCTAAAAGCGCCTAAGACAGGCCATGGGATCTTTTCCATGGCATAACCCTGTGGTTTCGAGCAAATTTGGCCGGAGAAAAATGAATCCCAAGGCCACGCAGGGCCGGGAAAATAGAGAGAGACCACAAGTAGGTCCTGTATGATTGATAAATTGGGTCAGATACCACCTGTATAAGATTCCTCTCAGAATCTCGCGGAGTCAAGGACTCAGATGTGCCGCTTTTTTAGTCTCTTATAAACAGACGCTACAACAAAAGTTACTCGTACCTCGTGTGTTGTACCGCTTTTTGCATTCCGAAAAATGTGCCGCCCAACACCGAAACAATGGGGGCTCTTATGAGTTCAGAAATACAACAGAGCTCCCGCTGAAAGAGAAGGCTGACGTCGGCTCTGGAGTCTGGAGGCACCGGACGGGCCCAAATTTGAACTGTAGTAAGAGATACATAAGTACCCCCAATGGCGTATCAGAAAGACCTGGTGCATATTGGATGACTAAACCAAAAATGCACACGAATCAAAAATGTGCGCGAAATAAATGTACAAAATGAAGGCTTACGTCCTACGACGAAAAAAGTTCGAATTTCCATGGCAGAAAGATGTGGCACGTGAGCTAGACACCGCCACCTCATATCCATTTCGGGACTGCACCGCCCAACACCTATTGGGGCAATTCCAAGAGACGGACAATAACATGACCTTTGCGAAGTGGTCACGGTTTTTTGGCTGATGACTTACTTGTATCGCATTCTCAGTTATCAAACCGGGAATGAGTGGGTCAGTCGTCGACGGGCGACTGCAACTAGCGAGACGTTGCGCAGTTGATAAATTTTATTAACTCAATTGGACAGCAATTGATCCAACAGGATCGACGTACCTGGGAAAGTGGCGGTACCGACAGTCACCGGGAATGTCAGCAGCACGTGATGTGACACTGATCGGCAGATCGGCATCGGATGTATTGGCACGGTGATCTTTTCTTTTGCCATCGCGCGACGATCTATCCCCCGATACGAACTTTACGGACTGCGGAATTCTTGCTTAGTTTTCGATTATACATCGGTCACGCCTGGAGGTGCTCCAGATTACTTTCGCCTCAGTATAACATAGGTGGGCGAGACACGATGGCTTACCACTTCATACCGTTGCAATGGCTTCCAGCTCTACTATCCCAGTTATCCGGACTCCGAGGAAGCGACCGCCCAAACCCCGGACGGAACCGCTGAGACGCGGGAAAGCGTGTTTGAACTGCAGGTGCTTGTCCAAAAGGTTTACTTTTTGTACGCCACTCATGATTTTATCCAAGGCACTTGAAGATCGTGAGTGGTCCTACGTATCATACATACGGTCGATGTCTGAGCAAATACCACTTTCAAAGAGATGTGATGGTGCTGTATGTCAACATGTTTGGCTTTGCTGAATTTCTCTGAACCAATTTTAGCGCCCTGTATGCGGACCCTGTGCACGAGTTCCGAAGGACGATGAGTGTGAATACACGGATATACCCTCTCGGACGAAGGAACTTGAGGCCACCATCAAACGTCTCAAAGCTCGTGTTAAAGAGTTGGAAGACGGGAACATTGTTGTACCACCTAGGATACTCACCCAGTCACCCGGCAGTTTACGCAGCGACAGATCCCCACCGAGCCCGGCTACCAGCTTGATATCAGGTAAAAGGATTTTCAGTATCCGTTTCATTTATTTACCAGAATTCCAGGGAGTTCTAGTTTAGTTTCGTCTCCGGATGCGGATTCGGACCACTCATTGCTTGGAGTTCAAGTAAGCGCAACTGTTTAGCACTTTACCCAGTCACTCATTTGATTCTCAGGAACCTCCCTTTGCTATGATGCAGATGCTGTAAATACCTGATTCTCTAGTGCTCGTAACCCAGCTCACCATCTTCCAGACTGGACCAATTCCTCCCACATGCATCTCAATTCGGCTTTTTCTTGGACATTCAGCGCTTCCGCGCAGCCGCCCTTCTCCAGTTGCCTCTCGGACACCCAGACCGCCCATCGCCTGCTGTGTTGTGCGCGGCATATCTATGGGGGATCCATCTCTCTCGCTCTGAGCCCCTCGTATCGTACGAAGCGGTCTTCATTCGACGCGCCCAGCAACATATCGCCACCGAAATATCGGAAAGTGCCCATCCGATCCACAGGGTCCATACCATCCAGGCTCACGTCCTGCTTTCCACCTATTTCTTGCGCAACAGACAATTTTTGGAAGCGGAATTTCATGTCAACGGCGCTGTGACGCTCTGCCTCGGCTACCACCTACACAAGATCCGTTCGTCTCGTCCGTCTTCCCCTCCTTTGCTCGGCGCATCTGGCTATACCGAGGTTTTCCTTGAGCCTCCGCAGGATGATGTGGAGGAAGGAGAGCATATCCGCGGGTTTTGGATGGTCGTCTTCCACCAGAACAGCTTGATGATGACTTCGCGAAGTGCGAGCAACTTCGGTATCCTTGAATCTCCCGGTTTGACTATCGACACGCCTTGGCCGCTCGATATAACGCAGTACGAGCTGGGAATGATGGCAACTGATTTGCGCGGCGATGACACTATTCAGCATTTTTTGGCTCACGGCGTATCGGGCCCAAACTCCGTGTTTTCGGCGCAGATCCAGGCGATGGTTCTCCTCCAGCGCGCGACGCAGCTCTCACGCAAGTGGTCTCCAGGTACGCACTCTGCAGACTTTTTCCATCTTTAAAAAAAATTCTCAATGACTTCGATATAGCTATGCAGCCTCAGGCGCTGTCAGCGCACACGAACGCGAGCAGCTGGCTCGACGCGCGCATCCGGGAGTTCGGAACGGGGATACCGCCCCTCAGCCAATATTACGGCCGCGGAGAGGACGCGCGCACGCTGGCAATCACGCACGCGCTGCTCGGCGCGGCGATTATCCAGCTTCACAAGAACGGGACGGACACAGGTACGACGTGCGTCACCGCCGCACGCGCGATACTCGCCGCGCTCGGGGATGCGAACGTCCCGGACTTCCTATGCGCTGGGCCCGTCACGGGCACACTCCTGCTCCTCGCGTGCCAGGTGGTCATCCGCGAGGTCGAGCGCGTGAGGTACTTCTGCGCGAGCCTGGGGAGCACGCTCAATGTTAATGTGACGCGCGACTGTGGGGAGGCGGCACTGCTGGGTGACTTGCAAAATGGATTGACAACAATGACGATTTATGCGATCGACAGTCCGCTTGTTCGTGCGTGCCATTGGTGTCTTGCACGCTACGATGAAGTGTACTGACTTTGAGGATAGAATATCAGTTATCGAAGGTCCAGCAGAAATGTGATGCGCTTGGGCTTTAATTTTTACAGGCGCGCGCTGCGGTGGGACGAAGGATGATTTTCAAAGCCAAGCTGCTATTTTCGGTCGGTTTCCGAGGCAGTCGACGTGTTGCGCGGCCTCGGGCGCCGTTGGTGACCTTCTGGCGGAGTTGACATCCAGACAGATGTCATTTTATGGAGAAGAATAATAAATAGATAAAGAATACAGTACAACACTTGTCTAATCTCTTATACTTATGACTACTGAAGTTCAGATTTTTTTGGTCATGTCTTGGAGCCATCCCACAGCCGGTGCGAGTCGAGTAAAGAATGTTGAACTTTTTTGCCAAATGGGAATACCGAGCGCATCAAACGGCGCGTGCGGCGGTCACGGTGCAATTGCCTCAGTCTCAGTCAGCACCTACGTGATACCGGTTCCGCAGTACCCTTATTCTCATGTTCGGATGCCATGCTGACTGAGCCCCAGGCCTCAGCCTCCGCTGCCTTCGTGCAAGGAGAGCAATAGTCAGCGTTCTGTCCGCGCTACTAGTAGCAAATAATGTATTAGCTTATCTTAAGTTCTGGGCGGTTCGACCGCCAACAGGTCTTAAGTTTTCGTATGTCTTAAGTTCTGGTAATGTAGCGTATAGCCGTACCATGGCCCAGTATTCTTAACCTAGAACTTGAGTCGGTCTGAACTTAAGATGTCTGAACTTCAGTTCCGAATTTCATTTCAGTTTATTATAACACTCAAGACTTGAGTCTGTATGGAACTTAAGTTCTGCGGTTGCTTCAGTCTGTCCAGTTCCCGCACAACTTAAGTTCTATAAGGTCTATCTTCAGTTCTGTGGTGCATATTAAAAGTCAGCAAATCTCTTACCTCGTGTAGACCCGCGTGTCCGAAACCTCAAACTTTAGTTTGCACTGAACTCAAGTTTGTGCATAACTTGAGTTTGGATCTCAGTCTGCAAATCGAGATCAGTTCATACAATATGATATTCTCAATTAATGAAGTACTTAAGTTTTTACCAAACTGAAGTCCGTCTTCAGCTCATGGCAAGAAACTTGAGTTCCGAAAGGCAGCATGAATGCCTGGAATGGCTAGTAAATTAATATTGAGGGAAGATGAAGGGCACAACACAGGAACTCACCAGGATAAACAATACTGTGGACCTATTGGGTCGCATAGTTAGTTCCTGATTTCATCAACACAAAGAGTGTGGCATACCAAAAAATGCCACTAGACACTCGAGAAAATCAGCCTAGGTCTGTCAAAAGTTAGTATAACCAAGCTTGATCTTGCACAAAATGATCTGAACAGAATATGGGACATGTGAGGGTGAAGTGTCAAGGAGAAGAACGAAGGCTCATCGAAGTCAAAGTGATGTGTTGTAGCGTATTTGGCGATCTCGGCCACCCATTCAGTCACGCGTTACCCATTCACTACTCTCTGCTGACGACCACCCACCAACTCACTGAACATGCTGCGGCCAACCGTCTACCTGCGAAGCCATGCCCGTGACGCAGTGCCGCTCCTAGCTTCCCCTGTGGGGTTGTGACGCTGTTCATGGCTGTTGGAAACTTATGCCACCCGCCGACATTCAAGTTGAACAAGGAAGAGACTGAGGAAGAAAGGTGGAACACCAAGCAAGTGAGTGGTGCCTTGTCTCTTCCTGACTCCTTTCGACTAACCTTGCTCCTCAGGAGTCCCTCGTGCGCACGTCACCAACGGTGTACTCGGGTGCGTGTCCTTTTCTTGTTGCATATCATTCCCTGTGCCACACACTTCTTGAGCGCTCGCACAGTGTGTATACACTCTTTTTGACCCCCAATACTGTATATTGACCTACGTACATCATCAACTATTGTATATGATGTCTCACACAAGTTTCAATAGAACTCAAGTCAATCAAGTTATCGACTACAGTGTAGTGTCTAAGTCGGCACGAAACTGAAGTGAGTCCGAAACTCAAGTTGTTGGCGGGACTTAAGTTGTTGTGGGACTTAAGAGTTCTCGGTGGGACTCAAGTCGTGAGGGTGTAAGGGAACCGGTGCATGCAATGCTGCCCTCGCCTGTGGGCAGAACTTAAGTTCCGCCCGCACTTAAGTCCGGCTGGCGGTCGAACCACCCAGAACTTAAGATAAGCTCCTTTTATTTCACAGTTGTAGGCCCCTAATGGCACAAAAAAAGCCCAGACTTCAACTGCGACTGGGCGAGGGAACTAAATCTGCATGCCGGATACTAATCTAATCGGCACAGCCGCATCTTCTGATATCCCAACTGAATTTGATGGTATTCCTATTCCGCCTGCGTAGTAATATCTGTGACCACCGCGACCGTTAGAGATAATAATTATGGTAGTTACCTTCAGGATACACGGCTAGTCGGGTAGACGGTTAGCATGGCCCACAACTCGTCCGTCCAAGGCCGGCTTCCTGGAAAACTGCCTCTTGCATTCTTACTACGGCAAGTAAAGTTCTCGCCATTGCGGGGCGCCTTCATCCTTTGCCTCGCGGATTTTCCCAACAGATTTATATAACCTTACGTGCCCAAGGCACATACATTTACATATACACCTAGCTGGGAATGGATCCAACTTGACTCGTCATTTTTCATTTCTGCCGGCCCGTTTCGGCTACTACTCAATTTGATCCGTTGTCTGTCTAGTCGCCGTCGACATGCGTACGCGTAGCGCTTTTCCGAGGGAGCCTGCCAACCTACGTACCCGGCTAGACGGTAAACTCCGAGTATTTAATGCCTGACTACCAAGCTACATTCTATATTCCTCAGTTCCACATCTACCTCAATGGCTGAACAAACCAATAACTCCCCTGTCTTCTTGATCACCGGCTGCTCCTCGGGATTAGGGCGCGAACTGGTTCTCGGTGAGCCCCGGGTTTCACTTGCCTCTTCCTGCATTTCTGACTGTGACACAGCGGCGCTCGCGAGCGGATTCCGCGTCATTGCGACAGCGCGTCACCCGGAGGCACTGTCCGACCTCGAAGCCCACGGTGCGAAATCACTGGCTTTGGACGTCACCGCCTCCACCCAGGAACTTGCGGACTCTGCCGGGAAGGCAATTGCGATCTAGTAAGTGTGTGGACTTGCATTCTAGCCGTCGCTGAAGCGAGTTGCTCAGTGGACAAGTCGATTATCTCGTGAACAACGCAGGTTATGCGCAGGGTGGTTGTATCGAAGAAATCTCTCCCGCGGAAGCTTTGAATCAGTTCAACACGAATTTCTTTGGTCTGGTAAACAGTCATCTCCTGAATATTAGATTTCTGCGGATTCTGACCAAGACATTATTATAGGTGAACACTACGAATGCCTTCCTGCCTTATTTCCGTGCGCGGCGTACGGGAACGCTGGTCAATCTCAGCTCGCAGGTAACATCATCCGGGACCCTGGGAACTGGAATGTACAGCGCGTCCAAGGCCGCGATCGACGCCGTCTCCGACACGTGGGCTAACGAGCTCGCAGAATATGGTATCCGTTCCATCTGTGTCAAGGTGCGCGAAACGAACTAGAATCCCGGTCAGTTAACGCTGAAACGCTGGCTCCATCCAGCCCGGCGCCTTCCGCACCGAGTTTTTCAAACAGGCCATGGCGCATCTTCCCGCGACCCCGGTCGATGGTTACGAAGCCTTGCGCACCGCCATGCAAGCGATGGTGAAGAAGTACGGGAATGCCGTACCGGGCGACCCCGCCAAGTGCGCGCGCAACATCATCAAGGTGGTCACCAGGCCCGAAATTCCGCTCCGCTTCGCGATCGGCGACGATGCAGTGCCGAACCTCAAGGCATTTTATCAGAAGCGGCTTGAGGAGTTGGAGGCCTTCCGGGACCTGAACACAGGGACCAACTTTGATGCGTAGAGCGCGAGAGTGAAGTACCAACGGTTGAATTAGCTTGAATGTCTGTTGTCGGGATAATCATCATGATCATGAGTCCAGCCCCAACAGAGCCCGAATCAAGTTGGCTTCCAGAAGGTCATCTATCCCTCCATTAGGCCGTGATGCTTCCTAAATTTTGGCTATGGCAAGACTCGGATTTGGCAGGTAAAGGTTGCACGTCTTCAGCTTGGGGGTCATAACATGATCCATAGCATAAAGAATACCTCGGGTAGTGACTGTCGTTTTTGAGCACCCCAAAAACTCACTAAAGATAGCGGGAATTTAATAAATTGATCAACTGCGCAACGTCTCGCTAGTTGCGGTCGACGGCTGACCCATTCATTCCCAGCTTGATAGCATAGCTGAGAATGCGATACAAGCAAGTCATTGTGACCTATGCAGCCAAAAAATCGTGACCACTCAGGCTAGTCAAGGGTCATGTTACTATGAGTACATACAACTTTAGTAGCATAGGCGTTCGGCCCGTTGACCGAACGCCTACTTGCCGCGTGAATGCCTATCGCCTATGGATCAGGCATCACACCATCAATAGTTGCATGCCAGCAAAACAACCAAGTCCTTTCTTCAACAACCTCTTCAATATACCTGGGGACCTAACCAGAACACCTAACTTAACCATACCTAACTTTTCTAACCCAAATTTAACCCAAACCTAACCCCCCACGCACAGTGGATACAGAGTTGAGGGATTTAACAATTTCCGGCAACCAACGGCAAATTCATCACTCCGTGATGCGCTCGACATGATGGATAGGCGTTCGCGCCATCAATAGGCATTCCACGCCATCAATAGGCGTTCGGTCAACGGACCGAACGCCTATGCTACTAAAGTTGTCGTGCCTCTGTTACTATCCGTCTCTTGGAATTACCCCGGGCCCAATAGGCGTTGGGCGGTGCAGTCCCGAAATGGATATGATGTGGCGGTATCGCGTTCACGTGCCACATCTTTCTGCCATTGAAATTTGAACTCTTTTTCGTCGTAGAACGTAAACCGAGTCTGCCTGATCCTTCGGTACACCTTTTTACTCCAGCTTCGAATTCAGTGTAGAGCCTTCGGGGAGATGTAGATACGGTATGTACGAACAACTGCGATATCTCAGGCTAACAATAACTGAACTTTTGGTGTGGGACCAATATCTGCTGTCGCGGTCTACAAATGCCACCGACTACAGCTTACTTCTACTTTCGGCAATTCCTCACAACACGAGAATCCATCCCGGGAAGTTCGTTTGGAACTTTATGGTTTCCCTCGATTGCGACTCAGTTCCTCATTCATCCAACGATCAGTTAGCTTCAAGTTGTCAGCATCGCACGCATCCTCAAATCTCAGGAAAACCAGGAGCTAAAGCGTGAGCTTCTCACTGTTTGCACGCTACCCTGGAGTTGTTTTCACGGCGTAGCAGGGTAGAGGCCGAGTCACCCGAAAACTAGGTGTGCTAAACCCACCTGGTCGGTACTTGTCCAATTTATAACCAGGGAGTTTATAAACCAGAACTACGGCTTTTAAATCGCCGGGACCATGTTCGATACCTTGGATTTGAAAGTTGGATTTTGAGCTATAGATGTCCCCGAACTCCCCGACCTGGAGCTGTAAGGAATCTATGTCCACCTCACCTTCGCCTCCACATTTATTCCCCATGTCGTAGTCATACTCTTTCCCGATTCCTCGCACGGTGAATTTTCCGGTCTTTTCCAGATATTAAGCGCTAGTTTTCGTTCAGCGATCTCGAGATTGATCCCTCGGCACTTGAGCCAAGCATGTATTTTCTAAACTTCAACACAACACTAAAACTGGAGACAATACAATACAACAACTTGGATACAATACGGTACATTATTACATTATTTCTGTTCCGATAGAACACTGCAATTCGGCGGAATTGGGACGGCTACAACCCTCAACGCTCCCAATACGTCGAAGTCTCCATAGACATGAGAAGTTGGTTCCAATCCGTCGCCATCGGGTTCTCCGTGCCCATGAGCGGGTTGTCCAACGTTGTCAGCGATATGAGCGCTGAATGTACACCCGCAGCATCGAACGGTTCCGGATGTGCTCCCACAGGGGAACTGATGGAACTGAAGGACGGGAAATCGGGAAACCCGTCGAGCTTCTGGTACTCCTCGGGAGGGGGCGCCGGTGCGGGAGTCACGATCTTGGTCGTGATTTGTCGGAAGATATCGACGGCAGGAGAGTCGCACCGGGTCGGTTGCTCGAGAAAGCCATCAAGGATTCGACAGGCCTGCTTGCATATCAAGGAAGCTTTGGGCAGGCACATATCGGAGTTTATCCCGAGCTGGTAGAAGTGCCGCACGTCGCGGATCAAAGCGCGCTCTTTCAAAGCGTCGGATCCCTGTTCTTCTTTCTGCAATGCGCGGACTAGAACCGGTGGTTCAGAGTGGATGAAACCGTAAATTTGAGGTTACGCACCAAAAAGAACGATGCATGACCCCAGACCATACGCAGGGACCCACCAAAGAAATCTACGATGCCCGTTTTGGCCCAGCTCGCGAAGCATGAGGCAAACCGCCTCGGCACTTCGGAGACTCGCAATAACCGACTCCTTGTATTGTTTGTCCTCCTGCGTTTGGGGATTCATGCCGCGCATGAAGAACGAACGATGGAGTCGAACAACTCGGTTATGAAGTATCGCCAATAATAACGGCCGATGGTCTAAGAAAATCTAGGTTCACCCATATTGCATTCGCCGGATAACTCACATGAATGGAGGGCTGGGTTGGAAAAATCACATACATGTTCAAGGCGGTGAATCTCTTTCTGGAGGCCGGCATCCAGCTGAAGTATTGTTGCATAGCCGACAGGCGCACGCTGCTGCGTGAGATCCGTGGCGACCCGTTGAAATTGAGCCAGAATGAATAGGTTCTGTAAATTTTTGATTAGTTCTCGGTAATTCCAGTTGGCGGAAGTGAAGACCTTTGTATAACTATAAACTGACATGAAATTGGAAGGATGTTCAGGAACAGTCATGGTCAGCCCTAACTCCTCTTCGTCAAGCTGTGGAAACGTCAATACAACAACAAAAACGCAGCATAATCTTGCTCACATTTAAAGGGGGATCCGTGTCGACTTGAATATTTAGCGAGTCAGTGTCAAGGTTCGAAACGAGAGAAGGAACGCACAGCTATTCACATGGATCTGACTCATTCCCGGAGATGCGGTAACGAATATCCAGTCATGCACCAGACAGTAGAAGAAGAGTCGTTTAGCGAGTTCCCTTTTCAGAAGGCATGGCTGGGCGGGAAGCGCGGGATCGTCAGGCGGCATGGTATTCGGGTCGCTTCCAAGCCTGTGTAGTCCTAGAAGCTGGCATATACGCGTGGCAGCTGCTAGCCATACAAAGAAAGATGTCCCCTCATCTGCGTCACCTGCGCTTTGCGACCCTGGACGGTCGTAGCTGATCTTGAGAAGGATCGCTTGCACAGCGCGGAGCTGAGGCTTAGCGGCCCAAGATGAGGCCTGGAGGGCAACCTCGCCTGCCCGACACCACACCTCGGGAAGGCTAGCAACGTCGGACGCGGGATAGTGTTGCAGTGCCGTTGGCATGTTCAAGGCGTTCAAACTGGATGCCGCCCAGGCCAATACCTGGTAACGTCTCGAATGTCGAGGTTGAATCGAAAAATCGAGTAACATACCATGAAATAGCAAGTAAACCAGGCCTATCGAATGAGCCTTGTGAAGATACAAGAAACTTGCCCAACTTACCGGATCGATGACATGGTCGGTTCCCTTTTCTACGGCCGACCACAGCTGGCGGCACTCATCCAAGAATGTTGGGCCATGCAGAATCTTCGGGCAGCGTCAGGGTCAAGCGGATTGAACGGATTACCTCGATTTACCGGATATATCCATGAAATGCTGACAGCACTGCTCAGTATTCTCTTGCCTGCGTTAGGAACGAAACTTACTCGGTCAGGAATATATGAACTAATGTATCCGATACGCCTTTATCGGGAAGGCTTCTCAGGAACGTATCATTTTCAGAATGAGTTCCCTGGAGGACCGACCGCTTGGGAGGCGCTGCGCCCAGAAATATACTGGTGAAGGCACCGGGAGCCACGAACTAGAATGAATCAAGTTAGACCGACGGCGAATCTATCTATATATATTCAGATACTGACCGAAGCATTGCAATTCTGCGAGCCAGGAACTTCGGAATTCAAACCAAGAGACAGATATTGTCGTCGGCCCAGAGCGATGTTTTCGAGAGCTTGCGCTGCGTCCTCCGTCTCGGTATTCGGAGTATTGACGGAGTAGCCCGGCGACTCCGTCTGGTGGGGCGTAGTTTCTGACGTTTTGATTGCTGGTACCCGGTCCTGTTTGAGGGCCATTTGGCGTTCGAGCTAACACGTCGGTTAGCGCATGCAGTGAACGTATCGGTTCGACAGACGGACGATGGCAACTCGGCGTGTTAGATGCCCAATTGTTGCCGCAACGTCGTCCGTGACATTTCCGACAAGGGTAGGAGTCTCCCATACTTCGAGCGAGGTGAGTAGTGAGAGGTGGTGACAGTAGTAGAGACTCACTGCACTCTTCCTTTCTCTCTGGGCGAGGTTAGGTCGATAAAGACCAAAGGAAACCACTCACTTATGCATCCTTCACAACGGTCTCCGTCGATTTGATCACAACGGCCTTTCCGACGTTGGCACGCGAGGCAGGAAGCTTTTTGGCGCACTCTCCTGCGCTTCGCTGGACGAGCCACTTCTGGCTCAGTTGATGCGCTCGAAGAAACAACCGAAAAGAGAGTCGACTGCATTGAGGTTTAACGGTTAATCAAAGCAGAGGGGTCCGGCGAATTTTCTTGTTTCGGCCGAGATTGGTGATCTCGGCAAATCCCGGCCGGGGATTAATAATGTTCCATACGTTTGCTGGTCATTTGCGAGAAATGCAGGGATACTGCCTCAGTCTCAGGACCTGGAATATATATTTTTGGTCCATGTTTGGCACTTCGGCCCCGGGTTGAATTTTTTTTCGTCCGTTCTGGGTTACGGCGGGGTAACATGACGGCTCCTGAGTTCAAGTTTGACCTGAGTCCTCTGAATCCTTGGTACATACCGTAATAATACAGGCCATGGCAACTCAAAATTTGCAGGAAAAACCGTGCCCTCTCCATTTGGCGTTCTACACGATCGATTCGAAATCTAGTAACCCATCTATTCCCTGGTCGTCGGACAATTTATTCAAAGTACTGAAAGGCATGAATCGAATGTCAGGGATCAATTAATTCACTGACATACCACTGGAACAGGGGGTATAGATATGAAAGACACGGACGACGCTCGGCGATATCTGGTAGGTCTTTCCACTCCGGGAACCTTTTTTGAATGCATGGATCGGGATCTATGGGGCGGCCTTCAATTTTAACACGGCTGTGAGTTGTACAGCAGGAATGTTATTGTAACGGACGCACAGTTCAAGCTCAGGATTTTTGAGGCCCTGACTTTCGCGAACACTCAAAATCCCATTTCTCGTGGGGAGATCTCGACCTGGTGGCAATTTCAGGTGGTAAGAGGTCGCTCATGTACGCCTGTCTACTCACTGGAGGATCGCCCGAGGAAAAAACGTAGAACAGCCTTGAACCTAGCGACGATGGGAGGCATCGAAAGCAGGAGGATCAGCTTCACTTGCGAAGAACGGATGAGGTGGACGGGGACAGGAAAGAAGCTAATCAATGCAGGAAGCCTAGCTCTTCGCATCGAGGACCTGTCAAACAAGGGAAGGATCACATCAGTTAGACGAAGGTGATGTGAGTCGATTCGTTCAATTAGAGTTGGCGAATGGCTGCGCTGGCAGTATAAACTCTGGTGGAACGTAATAAAAGAGGCTCCTCATGGGGAATCTAAAACACTTCTGATGCCTGTGAAACGGGAAGAGCTGACGCCTTCATGGTTATTTGTGGGAAAAGAACTTATATTCAACTAGACATTTCAGCTCCATACTAAGAAGTGTCGCACCTCTTTCAAAATAATTACCATGGATCGGAGCCTATGCGCATATCTCCTCCGAACGAAGAAGAGATAGTGTTTAAAGAATTGAAAGCGAGTTTCGGCCATGTTCGGCGAGAGTTTGAACCACTCGGCGTCGGCCGAATGGTCGACGTTGGAAAACCGAGCACGTGCTTCAGCCTCTCTTCCTCTCTCTTCATCTCAGGCCGGCTTTTGGCAGCAATGGCAAACCGGACCCACGGTTTACGTTCTCGATCTACAAGTTTCGGATACCCAACCAAAATTGTAAAGCCCGAGCAAGACACCGAACTGCAAAAACGCAAAAGTCCAACTCGGAGTCGTGGGCTGTTCACTATTTTTCGCAAAATCTCCGATATCTACAAGCTCCTTTTGTTTTCTTTGATCCTTCTCGCCGTTGTTTTTCCAAGGCAAATCTGGCACACTACCGCAATAGCGCTTCAAGTCCCTGCTGCAATTAGTAACCTCCGCGAACGCCCGAATCCAATTCAGACTGACGAGCAGCAACCCCCCGCCGAAACCTCGTCGGCGCCTCGCAAGGTACCGCTTGTCGATCGTTCAATACTCCAGAGACTTGCCGATCTGGAGATATCGCCCGACCCTGACGAACGCCCGTATTTCGCATCGAGCAACCACTGGCCGCCAATCGTGACGCGCATCCCAGAACCTAAAAGACCGGCCGCTATGCCCGTGGATATATGCGAGGGGCCTGCGCCCTGCCGCTTCCTGCTCCCGCTCCGGATCGCCGAACAAGAGTCGAAGGCACGAATCCATTTCATGGAGATCGTACAGCTTGCGCAGAAACTGGATCGCATCCTCGTACTGCCGAATGTCGGGAAGAGCCGCATGGGCGCATGCTTCAAGGCCGATTTCGAGATGTACTACGACCTTGAGCGATTGACCGCTGACGCGCAGGCCCCTACAATCGTGACGCAGCACCTCTTCCGGCGCTGGATGGACGCAGCGGAGCCATCCGCGCAGCTTGTCTTTCTTTCCGCCACGCCGGATCCCATACCACCGATATTCTCCAACGACGACGTCTCAATCCGCGTCGGCGCTCCCAACAGTAGCATGGATCTTCTGCCCGGATGTTTCGCAAAATACCACGCCCTGGGCCTCGATGCGCATGCTCCACTGCACATCCACCTGAAGTCCCACACACGCCCCTGGCCCATCGACGCCTCTATCCTCGACGCGCTCACAAGGCCCGACATCCACGCCGCCGCACCAGACCCCGCCGTCCTCGTCCTCACATGGGACCTGCGCTACCCAATCTTCCCCCCAACGCCCGCCCGCCCGCGTTTGCACTACGCCCCGCGCCTGCACGCCCTCGCGGCCGCGCTCGCCCCCTCGCAACCTTATGTGATGGTCCACTGGCGCATGGAGTCCGTCCCGCCCGAGGCCCTCCCGCAATGTGCGCACGCACTCGTCGACACGCTCGCCGGCCTCCCCGGCGGCGGGCGCACGCTCTGGTTCGCCAGCGACTATCCGCACGGCGTGCACCCCACGGCGAACGACTCCGCGATGGCCAAGTCTGGGACGTTCCGCGGCGCGGGACCGCTGCACGCGGAGGCGATGGATATCTTGCGTGAGGCGTTTGCAGAGGGCGGCGAGCTGGAGGGCTGGGAGGTCGCCGAGCTGACGGAGGCACGGCTGGCTACGTGGGAGCCTGAGCATCGAGAGGATGCGGGCGTGCGCGCCATAGTCGACAAGATCATCGGCATGCGAGCTGCGCTGTTCGTAAGCGGTGCCTCTGGATGTGCGCGGTCGAGGTCAGCATAATCTATCTTATGGCCAGCATCGCTCATAAATGCTACATTCTAGTTCGTTCACGCGACAAGTGCTCGATGCCCGACGGGAAGCCCTTGGTAGACCCGACAGTGCACTGGAAAACCTCGTGGAGTATTTTGGCTGACCGAAATAGTTA
This sequence comes from Mycena galericulata, assembly GCA_029289565.1. Classification (NCBI taxonomy): domain Eukaryota; kingdom Fungi; phylum Basidiomycota; class Agaricomycetes; order Agaricales; family Mycenaceae; genus Mycena; species Mycena galericulata. The sequence goes on along the minus strand of JARKIA010000283.1, from coordinate 4,820 downwards.
CGCATAGTGCACATAACATTGAAAGAGTATATGATGATCATAATACCAAACGCATGAACTCCCGCTCGTCCCAGCCGTCGATCCACCGACCCTTTTAAGGAGCAAAAAGGTTGGCGGTGAAGGCCTCGCCAGCAGCGGTGGGCTGCTTGGGCTTCTTCGCCGCCTTCTTCTTCAGGCGCTCCTGCTTGACTGTGCGGATGTGAGCGAATGTGCGGGGCGATGAAGTCGGCAGACTCACGGAGCTCGTGCCTGCGGATCGTCTTGGCGTACGGGTTGAGGCGGAAAAGCACGGCCTTGTTGACGAGGGGGTTCTTCTTCTGCGTCCAGGGGCGCTTCTGGACCTTCTGGCCAGCGGGGCGGACAACAGACTGGATCTCGTCGCTGTTGATCAGCCGGGTGACGTCGGGGTTGGAGATCTTGGACGTCGGCAGACTGCAGCGAGGTAAGCGATAGGTCACGACGAAAGAATAAGAGAAAACATACAGGTAGTCCTTCTTGTACGTGGAGACCTTGTCAAAGGTCCCGAATACTTCGTCGAGGAGCCCGAAGGCCGCCTCAGTCCAGATGACGAAGCGGCCGAGATGGCCACCGGGTGCGAGCTGGAGGAGGTTGAGCCTCCGGACGTTGACGAGCTCGACACCGGGGAGATTGCGGAACGCCTTGACGATACCGTTGTCCTCGTTGTAGACGACGAGGGGGCCGCGGCGCTGGCGATGTCTGCGGTTGCGCATCTTCCCCTTGCCGGCGCGCAGCTTGCGGGAGTTGGAGACCTTGATGACGTCGGCGTACGCATTGAGCGACTTGAGGAGCGCGACAGCCTCCTTGGTTTTGGTGAAAGACTCGGCGGCGGAGGCGATGACAAGGGGGACCTCCTCGATCTGCTCGATGCGGTGGCCGCGGGCGAGAACGAGCGACGGCAACGCCGATGCGGCGAGTGCAGAGACAACGGCAAAGCGGCGCTGGTTCTGGTTCACCTTGACGTGCCACTTGCGCCAGGTCTTGGTGGGGGCGAACATACGTCCACCGCGGCACATGTTTCCGAAGGCGGCCTGTTAAAAATTCAGAAGAAAATTCTATCCATACGACAAAAAAAGCTGACCTGTCCAGCACGGTGGGTACCCGAGCCACCAACACGGGGGATACGGGCGACGGCACGGCCAGTTCCCCAGGACTCGGCGCTGGTCTGGTGTCCAGCCTTTTCGCTGACGGAGTACGCCTGCCTTTTGTTCTTGGCGATGCTCTCTGCAAATCAACGATGAGATCCTCCATCTCCTAGCAAATATACTCTCTGGGACACGTACTGTGCACCTGAGAAACGACATCGAGCCTAATGGGTGCCGTCAAGACCGCAGGCAGCGGAAGGGAGGTCGACGCCTCTGGAAAAGCCGGTCAGTATGAAATCTACGAGTATACGACACATGGACGTGCCTCCGGAGGCGCCGTGGACGTTGACGGTGGGGCGAGAGGCCATGGTCTTGAGGTCTTGAGGATGAGGAAGGAGAAATTTAGGAATGATCACGTTCCGATAACGTGACTGTACAGTTGGCTGCAGCCTAACAGAACCAAACTTGAGTTCAAACCTCAACCTTTTTCCGCCGTGTACGAACGCTCTGGGTCAACGATTTCTCGGCACTCTTTCAACAGTCTATGCCTTGTTCAGCTTCGAAATTACTTACCAGCACCGTGCAGCCTCTGGCTTGGTTCAATATTTTGGAGTCAACCGTGTTTCATTTTCGGTGCCTCTCGGGTTGTAGTCCCAGGCTTCGGCGCTAGCAGGACCAGATGCAATTGTTTGTCTGACCTCAAAACGCATACAGCATGTGGCCGCAGTACCTTGCTCCAAAAACTCAAAGCTGGCAACGTGTTGAACTTGCGTTGCGCGCATTTCTTCCCTCCACGATCTGGGTGTGCGTTCGCTCCCGCAAGTTCCTTTCGGTTGCTACTTTTTCTTCTTATTCTTCTTTCCACAATGGCTCCAGCACTCACGGATCCTGACCAAGTGTCCAACATTACGAGTGGCCTGACGAGCGTTTTGTCCTGTCTTATTCCTGTTCTCGCCTTATCATATATTGGTGGTGTTCTCTGGACGCTGGACTATGCATATCGCACCCGGAACTCGGGCCAAAAAATGCTTCCACCAAAGTCTCATCGTTACGCCCCAGGTGAGTCCGATGAACGTTTGTTCTCGGTCTGCATTCTAATCCCGGTGCAAGGTGCCTACGCATTTATCGTGATATGTTCCTTGGTAGTGGTACGATGAATTTGCCTACGATGTTTCCTGTTCAATCGAAGATACAGGTTGCTATTCCGAGCTGGATACTCCTGCAGTACGGCCTGCAACAGAACTACCCGAATATCGAAGCTCGAAATGCAATGCGCCTCGTTTTGTTCCTCCAGTCGTTTATTTATACACCCTTGCTTCTCATTGAACACTGTTAGGTTTTCCGCCTGTTGGACGAGCGTGACGGCAGCCATTTTTTACTATTCTCTTCGTACATCCAACTTGGTCGAGGCATCCCGCTGCTTCCGTCGGGACCCAGTCAATATGGTTTCTCTTGACTTGGGCGTTTTGGATCGCCAGCGCGGCCGTTCTGAGCGGCGCCATACCCCGACTGTTCAGCAAGGATACCTGCCAGGACTTGATATATTGCCACCATATTCGAGCGCTGTTTGGTACGTTCGTCTTTCTGCTTTAGAAGGTCAATTACTAAAGTACAAACAGCATTCTTGCTCATCGAAATGTTAGTCGTCTCCATGCAGCATCTCCCCATTATCTAATCTCCTTGCAGCGTGGCCTTCACCGGAGGGATGGTAATATTGATATGGCTTGCCTGGCGGTGTGCACGCGACACTTGGTACCCCAGAGCCCCGATCCGGAACCGTACTACTCAGACTGCATGAATCACGTGTTGTATTCCATCCTCCTCGGATGCTGCCCTTGAAATTTTAATTTAATGTCCCGTGTCTACCCCAGCTTAAAAAACTATCGACCAATTATGGTTCGTACATAACTAAAAACGATGGCCGGATTGCATCGTTGGTATAAACTACGAGCTCGTCGTAATTTAAACTTCCGCCCTTCTCTGCCAAAACCTGCATAAAGCCGATGAGCACTCAGAAATATTGGTGCCCAGCAGAAATCACCTACGGAGTCATAGCCAGCCGGTGGTGCAGTGAGGGAGACGTTGTCTTGGGTGAGCTTGCACCCTTTGCCGACAATCACCTTGTTCAAAAGGATAGCTTTCAACGAGGATGCGCAGTCGTTATGCGAATAGTCGTTTGACCTGGATCCCAGGCGTAAGCGGAATAGAATGCGGAGAAAAAGACAACAAACTTGGAAGACGTTGACGACGTGTATATGCCTTTCCCAAACCTACGCAAGAAATAATAAGCACTCCGAGACAGTCGGACAGCAACCCGCCGCACCTTCCCCATCCCGTCTTCGTCCCCCAGAGACTGATATCAAACGAAGATCTGACGATACAACACAACGAACAGGTCGTCGATGAGCAGAATTGCATCTGGCCCTTGTCCCCAAGATTACATTCCCGCCGCGTCCCGTGCCAGCGGCGGTTCTCGTTCCCGGAAGATCTCCCCGAAGCGACGAAATGCCCTGCATTTTCCACTTTGGTTCTATAAACTGGATCAACGCCATGATATCGCTTCTAGCGAAGGCCGTACTGGTATGCCTTGTAGTTGGCCATCGATGCCTGCGTTGCCACGATCTTGTACACTCGTCTCACGGGCGGGCAGTTCTTTCCAGTATGCCTCCAGGACGCCTAAACAGTCTCCATCAGGGCCACGTGCCGCTGCAAAAACCGCAAATACTTTCCTTGAATTGATCCGCCACTGCAGGACCATTTAAATTGGTTCAGTTGTGAGGAGAAGACATTAGTCAATGAAACGCACCGCTCTTGAACGTCGCATGTCCGACCGGAACTTCCAAAATCATGGGCCCATTCTTCTCGGCGTCGTCCGCGCAGGTAGTTGCTGCAAAATGCGACTGCGGGAGCTTGGGCGCTTGCTTGCACATTAGGCAAATGGTCTCTCCGAGGCTACTCGGACAAAATTTATAATTTTTCCTCGGCCACCGAATAAGACACTTTACATCTTGTGGGCGAGGGAGCAGTAGCTCCCGACGCTCCCGTTTGCGTTGGTGTGCGCTGGGGTTCTGGCATCCAGGTGCATTGCACATCCCTATAAATAGCTTGGTTGAATTTGGACCGCACTAAGGTTGAAAACGCACCTTTGGCGTTTGGTTTCAAAACGGGGTTCTGCGCCGCTGCGTGCTTCGCGCAAGCTTGCTGCAGAAAGGATGTGTCCGTTTGCCGTCAAAAAACTTAGGTCGGACACCACAAAACTGAACAATTCTGAGGGCGAGAAAATTGGAAGCCGCATATGAACCCACGTCGCAATTTGCCGCCTTGGGGATACTGGTGCTCATACTCGGGGTTGCGAAGGTAGCTTGGCTAGATTTGCGCAACCCTTGGAGCAGTAAGGATGAACTTTACTTGCGTCAGAGTATTTCGGTCGGAGTTGACAGTTCTGAAATCGAAGGTTAAACCGAGGAATCAACCCAAACATTCTTGTTGTTCACCTCGCATAGATTCGAAGCCGCGGTTGAAGCGGGAGGACTAGCGCTGGCTGCGGCAGCACTGCTCGCGGTGCTGGTTCGCGGAGGATTTACAGAGATGTTGATAGGCGCAGAAGCCGCCGGAGGGCTCTGGGTCGCAGCGGAGCAGCAGCAGGTGGATTCGCGACACTGGGCGGCGTCCACAGCTGTTTTCCACCAGGGTATTGCGTCGCGAATGTGTGGAGGA